>JABFQD010005696.1:0-10469 GCA_022817045.1 Psix sp. ZL-2020
AGTAATTATGTCCACCGATTTCGAAAATCTAGTTTCTAGATAATCGTGTTTAAAGTTTAAAATTATGTTCTATGAAAAAAAGATTTAACTTCTAAACTCTGACTATTTCGTGCATCATAAAAGACTTTTAACACACCAAAGAAAGCTTTTAAGGATTTAGTTGGCAGTTACTTATGAACGATTCGTATTTATTAGATATATGTTCTGAGTTTGTTTTTTGGCGATTTAGTTGAGTTTGAAATAGTTTTATTAAAGAGTCCATAAAATCTTTATTATTTTATTTTAATACACTAATACATTGAATAATTCAAATCAAAATTGGTTTATTGTTTATTGGATAAAATTATATTATATGTTGTAATTTTTTTTACAGTTCTCTATATTAATTATAATCTTTGCATTGGCCATTTACAGAAAAACACATTTTTAAACTCTTTTACGTATACTAAACATAAATTATAATTATTTCAGTTATTAATCGATTTTTCACCAGTTATAGCAAAGCCATAACAACTGATTTATACGCAGCTAACTATTATGCCCATTAAACAATTTCATAACTATAGCTATTCTCATTGTACATGTTTTAAAAATTCTTTTCTCTTATTAATTGAAATTATTGATATGCGTTATGAGTAATTAATCAAAGTAGATATTATTATCTACATAAATTCTGTATATCTGTAAGTTCTACTTGTCTATGCTTTATATGGTATTTTTTAATTCATTAGATTATTCCAATTCCATATTTCCGTTTTGTTATTAGTCTTCTTAATTTGTTTTTGCTAAAATAGTGTGTATCTATGTAGAATTTCGTATAAACTTTTGAATTAGTCAAAAGTCCGCGTTATCACATTTGTTTTTATGTCCAGAGATGTCATGTTGCATAATTGTTTTAGAAATATTTACGATCGAGCTTTTACTAGGATTTATCGAGGTGAAACTAAAATTGAATATACTATATAAAAACGATTACGAATCTTTTTCAAAAACTTAATGTCACTTACCAATTAAATTAAATCTCCATGTTTTCTATGAATAATCATAGCTATGAATAGTTATACGATTAGTTCTACTTTTGTAAAGCTAATCTTTATTGATTAATCAAAAACGGCGGTCATAGAAAAATCTAATAAAGCGTTCATAAAGTTTGCTATGTGTAACCCTATAGAAAATTTTGCTGTGAAAATATATCCTGTCTTCAAAGAAACTTTTTATATATAAACCTACTTACGAAATGTTGCATGATTTTCATAGGCCTAATCGGGATTTTTAATGGGCTATTCAAACTACCACATGAGAATCCCATTAGGCACCAATGCAAATGTTCTACTTTAAACTGAGTAAAATTTTCGTATGAAAGTATATTGTGACCTCAATGAAGTTTGTCACATGTAACTTTTTATTGTAAAATGCCATAAAAAATTTTTTTCATGTACATGAATTTCACGAAGACCCTTCGGGGATGCTATGTAAAAAACTTTCAAGATATTCATGAAGTTTGGAACTGATAACTTTAGACAAATTTAAGCTGCGAAAATTATAAGTGAGGTGGATGAATTTTGTCTTACGTAACCTCGAACTTAATTCCTATTGAAAAGCTATTGATAGTCCGGTATCAATCTAGTCGGGTAAGTTCTAAAACAATAGCCACGATAACAGAGTGTTAAGCGTTTGTTTAATACTTGTAGATTTCGTTTAGTTCCTGACGAAGAATAATTTTTCTACAAATGTATTATCTAACATAATACAATAATAAATTGAAAGCCCCATAAAAAATTTAATTATGCTTAAATTGTTGGTATTGAAAAAATGAAATTATTTACATGCATGATCAAATAAAACGTATAAATAATTGAACGTACATTTCAAAAAGCAAGTAGAATTTGTGATTTCATATTTATTAATAAATACATCATAAATAAATCATATCAGTTACGTTTTAAACAATTTATTTAACGTGTTATGAATAATATAAAAATATAAATAACCATAAGTTTCAAACAATAAGAAATTAGTTCAGTTATTTGAACATATGTATAATATTTTATATAATTTAATTTGTTGAATTAACGCTCTTGAAATACTATTCTGTCATTGAAAATGACATCGGGTAGCTTTTAACTGAACGTTTATTTGGGCCTTCAATGGGCATTACGTATTATTATCACCAAGCAACCGTATTTAGTATTTAGCGCTTGTGGTATCCCCACAAGGGGGATGCAATAACGTACCCTGTCGATCCTTTGTCAAATTCAAATTGCATTTCTATGAGTACAGATTATTAGAATTTCATCAAATCTAATAATCTAATAATCCATAGAATCATCATTTTCTACTAGATAATGTAAAAACTAATTTTACGTTTAATTGTATTGTAATTAACAAAATAGAATATTCCGCTTGATAACATACATTTGTACTAAGCATATACTAGAATTTGATATAATCATTTGTACATAAATATTTTATAATTAGATTATTATGTGTATTATATAGTACGTTTTAATTATTTTTATCGTTGTTTCGATCAATTTGATCTATTTTTCATTTCACTCAAGAAAATTTATACTAACTACCAATTTTTTCACATTAAAAGATAGAATATGTACTTTTTATATGATGATAAATTAAAGAGGTGTCCGTTTTGGATGGCCTAAGCTGTTAATTTTGCTTTGACATATTTTTTGAAGCCAAAAACTTTTCTCGACTATTCGTTTCTGATGAATAGTGGTGATTCCTTTGGCTTCGAGTTACAGAATGTCTCCGAGGCGTAGTTAACGTTTTGCGTATTGTTCAAGTTAATCCGATCGAATGAGCAATCGGGAAATTTTGCGGCATAGTATATTAATAGCTGTCGAGAAAGTTATCGATTTTAAAAGTTTTTATTTCTCTTTATTTTTCTGAGACGTTTACCCGTAATCAATAAACTCAACAGATATTCGAAGAATTAACTTATTCAACAGGAATCATTACGGATCGCTGCACTGCAATATGTCGTTTTTCAATACATCGCATTGAATCTGATTGTTTTAATTATTTTTTAAAATAAAGAGTATCTTTAAACATGAATTTTTTTGTGTCCTAAATGAAGAAATCTGATTTAATTTTACAATTCATTTATGCAATGAAAATTAATTAAATGAATATTAATATAATATTCATCGAATTTAGTGTTAAATATTTTTATTCTAAATTGAATATTAATTTACATAAACGATATCTATAAAGTGTTATAAAAAGACTTAACTAGACTTGTTTTTATGTTGTTCGCTCGAAACAATCCTCAGGCTAATTATTTTCAGAGAGATAATGAATCTTAGGGAAGAAAAATCTTTTCTCATTGACTTAATTAAGAGGAGTTTATGTCACTCGCAGAAGGTATTGAGTCTTGAGAAAAAATTGCGGTTATCTCTAATTTTATGTCTTTGTATTACAGAAAAATCGGATGAAAAATTGCAAAGAAGAATTATTTCATCTTAGCGTAAAGTCTTTTTTATATTAATTTTCACAATAATTTCGATTCCAATTTTAAATGGTTTAGAAAAAAAAATCAATAATCAATTATCAAATGATTCAAAAAATTGTGAAATGATTTATTCAGAATTTGATTAAAAATGAATCGTATGTATAATATATCTGTAAATATAAATCTTATATTTACTTTACGAAAAATGAATGACTGCATTAGCTGCACGTTTAAAATCGTAATCACAGAAAGGTAAGAAACGTGATAACGAGAACATATAACATCGCGAAGAAAAAACGTTCTGTAATTAAAAATTTAGACTTGAAACAGCGCGTTTTGCTTTTTTGGCGCGTAAAATTTGATACATCAAGGATCATTATTTTTCTCGTCGCGAACTTATATTCCCTAATTTGCAAATAAAGTAGTAGCATAACAAGGTGAAGTAAAGTCGTTCCCTTGACTTGTTAGTCACAAACTGTATCTCGTTGCTCTGGTACCATCGTGTAAAGCTAACGTTATTACTTTCCATTAATTTTCATTATTCATTAAAAATAACTCTTACTCAACTCTGAATCAAAATAGTAAACTTGCATATTTTTTGCGGTACTTCCCACGCATCAATCTGCATTAAACTTTGACTTTTCTGATTTTGATAATGAAAAAATGTCGAGTAGCAAATAGGACTTTGCGTTAACTGCGAAATTAATAATTTTACTTTACATTACTAAAATATTTGTTCCTCTCAATTATGAAAATAACTGTGAGCATTGTCAGAGAATTTATCTCACGCTGTATTTATGATGTAATTAAAGCACATTTTTTTAAATGTTTGTTATAAAACTTTTTCAAAGTTACGTAAAAAGTAATGAACTTAAGTACATTTTCATTTACAACATAATATCTCAATGCCATATTTTCTCTTGTTTTAATTTTGAGACGGTTGTTATTACGATCATTATTATAGACTTTACTCCAGCAGCCACTGAAAAATGCATCGTATTACATGAGCATATTAAAACACTCGTGTTAATTATGGTTACACGAGTACACATTTGACTCCCTAACGTTTGCTTTCTTATGTCGCGGCAGAAGGGGTCAACAGTTTTTCTGCGCACCTGGGGCGATGACGTTGAATGGCGACTAAATTAATGGCATATGGGCGACTTTTAGGTGAAAAATTGTCGCACAAAGGTAGACGTTCTTTTGAAGACGTCCAAGCCCTCGAGCGCCATATGCGTGCTGGCATAAAGTCGGACGCTCTGAAACAATGGTCACGAAGACAATATGTGTATTTTTGATAGACTGTACAGTAAGCAACGCTGCCGGTAAAAGTATTGCTGGCAAGAGATTCCAAAAGAAGTAGCGCTGCCTGCGAAGGAGCAGACAAAGCTTTCGCAGAAACGGGACGGCAAAAAGCAGTCAGGGAATTTGCGATTTTTGTATGCATGACTTTTATGATTAATCATCATAATAATAACGAAGGAGCGTTACTTTTGCCACGATGGGCAGGAACTTTGCATAGAGCCGTGATGCTGCTGAAACCAACGATGATGCCAGTATTATGAACTTTTTCTGCACTTTTATAGCCGCCTGAACCTTTTCAACTGTGTCTGATGTGCTTTATTATTTGGATATAGTTCGGCAGACACGACTCGATGAGTCTGTGCGTGTTTTGTTTTCGTGAATTTCACGCGTTATGACATAAGTAATGCTCGTTTTGAGGAAATGAAGTTTTTGTCGGAGTGATGAAAACACTTGGAACGTTAATTGCATTCTTATCTCGATTCAGAAACGATAGCAAAAAGTGAATGATGACGGGAAAAAATGTAATATCTGGTCGATTTTTTATCGCGCGGATTAATCGTCAAAGAATCTGCCGAACGACGATTTATAATCTCAGGAATTATCTTTTTAATGGCAGAGGTATCGATGAATTACTGAAATAAATGAAAGGGTGACATATCGTGAAACAGTTTACGCTTTTTTTCGAAGAATTGTTCTCATATTGAATTAAGATAATCAACCACAAACGTCATATAACTTGCAACTCGTGCTGTGCCTTTTAAGTTTGATAGGAAGGTCATTTGCATAGTAACTACACTAAGTTTAATGTAATCCAAACTCGAATGATATGTAATTCACAACGTGACTTTTGGCGATTACCCTTTACAAAAATATGTATATTTCAAAACATATACTAAAGCAAATTTGATTGTGGAATTTGTTGTACATTAAAGTAAAACTTACAAGTTAACAAATTGATAAATATTACAACAATTTAAGATATAAATGTCCACAATGACAGTACATTTTTCTGCAAATATAAAAAATTGTATGAGTTATAAAATTGTAAATTGTATTCTATTTTAGTCTATTCATATTTAAATACTAAAATTTATAGATAAATGCTATTTATTATTCTATTATATAATGAATCATTTATTTTATTTCAAATAAAATAATTTATTTTAATAAGAAATTTATAACGTGGGAGAAATTCATATAATTATAAGGCAATTGCACGATGTCAATATCCTGCACGTCTTATATCTATATATACACTTGCACATGAGATATTGATGGTACAGCAATGGTCTCGATTATACAGCTTGCGTGTCCAATCATTTAGCTTTATTGACTGTTTAATTGAGCAAAGTACATATATATTTATAAATAACTCCATGACGTGTATACATAAAATAATAATTTGCTTAGTTAATTTGTTAATGCTGACTGGTCAGTTATCAAAATATCATTTAAGTTTTGACAATAAATTAGTGTAGGAATCTATTGATACATATCAAATCATAAATAAAATTTCATTTTGGAAGTGTTGATTCCTGAATCATGTAAATTTAAACAGAATAATCATATATCTACATTTTTAATGATAGTTAAACGAAACTACAAACTATAAAATAAATCAATATGAGTATAAATTTATCTATTATAACTGAAATTTGATGTAATTACTGAAAATTAGTTATTAATTATGAATATTGTATTGAAAAAGATTCATTAAATTATTAACTTGTAATTGAAAATAAAAGTTTTCAAAGTTTTAAGACCACGATGAAATGTTAAATTCTTATTACTTTATTCGAACATGATGTTTTATGCAATTGTTTTAAAATATGCCTTGTTGGGTTACCATAAACTTTTTAAAATACTTGTGAGCTTTCGTTTTCACGAAGAACTTTCACTTTCATGAATACAATCTGAACTTAACGTCAACTATTCTTCACACTAAATATACACGATGGCGAAAAAGATTGAAGTCTCAGACGCAAGAAAAGTATACGGATATATTCATGGAATATTTGACAAAACGTTTATCATCAGGTTTGATACAATAATAACAATAATGATTGTCATTTTACTACATAATAGCACTAGATCTTTCGTATTCCACTTATATATCTGAACATCATCCTGAAATAATCGGCACGAATATTCCTGAATAACAGATTTACGAAGCGATGCACACGAATAGGTGCTTCGAGTTTGTCACGTTCAGATTGAAGATACGAACTCAGCGATTCTCCATTTCACGAGTAGTCGCTTAGAGGGAAAAGTTATGATCGATCGTGCGTTCCATGGTTTTCATATTTATATCTTTGCATATTTCTGCTCTTATGCGTTCTCAAAAAAGCTCAAACTTTTTAACGTGATAGATAAGTTTATTACTCATAGATTGCTTTCTGAACCTAATAATATTTGAAAATATTTTCTAAATATATTGGTATTTAAATAAGAAAGTACCGTTAGCCCTCTAATTCTATGGTCGAGTTTAAATACATTGGTTTCTCTATGTTTTTGATGATTTACCGTCGATAAGATATTAATTGTATTGTTTTAAATAACTATATTTTTTTCGAAAATTTATTTATCGTGGAACATTTATTTAATGAGTTTTTTATTCTTCATACTCATGATTCATCAGAAGATAGAATTTGTTGATAATTGTATTAATACGACCTATTGTGACTAGTTTTTATCCACTTATATTTATCAAAAGAAATAATCGTGAAATGTAATTTCTCTTCTAAATTTAATGTTATGAAAATGTTTACTCTCCATGAAATGCCTTTTCTAACAGTATTGAATATTTTTTTTATTAAATAATCATTGTTCATAATTAAAGTATTATTGCACATCAAAGCTGTTACATCTATCGTATTGTACATTGTATTATTTTTATTCTTCAAACTTAAAAACTATTTTAATTTTAACCATGCAATTGATTTTTTCTAAGTATAACATAAATTTGTATGAAATAATATTCAAAATTAATTACTACTTGAGAATATCCAAGCTAATAAAGTTTATATTAGAAAACGTCAATATTAGACACACGTTATTAAAAATGCATTAGAAAAATCCATATTCGGGATTACCATATATTTCCTCTTTAGGAAATGAAAAGACAAGAATTATCCATTAATGTATTTTCACCGCATCATGTTTATCAAACGACAAGCGGAACTAATATTCGATGTTAAAAAATCCGTAAGTCGATAATTTCTACCGTGTTAAATTTCAACTTAAAAACACTCGTCGGGATCATTGACTATGTATCATGTACGTGATTCTTTAACATGTGGGTAAACAATGAGTTAACTACATGAAAATCATGATGTATTTTGATAGCTATTTCTCATTAAACTATTGTGTTATTCGTAACATTATCTTGAGGAAACAATATTACTTTATTTTAAAATAAACACATGTAAAGCATGTGTATATTATCCATACGTAAAATTAAAAAATATGTACTCTGAAATTGTTTATCAACTAATTTTCATAATATGTTTATTACAATGCTACTCGTTTTATTTTTCGTTTAGAACTTCGTAAATACAATTACATTTCTGTAGCATGATAATGTGTATAAGGCATATTGCAAAGCGTCATTCTACCATGGTTTGACCGCAGACAATCTTCGTGAACAAGAAACACTAATCAACTAATTATACTCTACCATAAATCATTTAAATTTAAACAAAGTTTAGGTCGTGCAACTCTATCACTTTCGAACTACGTAACATATGAATATCAAACTTTCAATGTTATTTCCCTTAGAAATGAAGCGAACTCGAGATTATCGATTATGCGTTATCGAATACGTTATCATTGTTCAAGTTTTATAATGATTAAAAACATCTCTGTTAACAGTAATAAGTTTTATATTTTAGATTCATAATTTAAGCAATCGAAATAAAGCTAATTTTATCATTTCTAATTAGAGATGAGAATTTCTTTGCTTGTAAAATTGCTCTATTTTCTAGCTAAGTTTGATTAGTTTTCTGTAATGAAGTTTTCATGAATTAAATAAATCATTGGTAAGTAAGATAATTTTATAAGGAGCTACTATTTTAAAAAATAAAAGTTCTTATGTGGAATTTGCGGCCGATTTTCTTACGTTTATTTCAAACGAGTGGCGTGTTGCGACTTTTATGTGGTTCTGCATTTGTTGTTTTCAATTCAGCTTGGCAAAGATTATCATATCAAAGGTGTTAAGGCGCAAACGGAAGTTGAAAAAATCGACCGGATTTGTTTTCGAAAAGACCGGCTCGTTATTATGATTTCGGGATGTTGAAACTTTACATTGGTATTCACGTTCAGTTGTCGACACCGACGTCTTGATCATGTTGATACTCCCCACTAGTACATCTACTTGTCGTAATTGGTATCAGCTTCCTGCACAACCACTCGGCACGTCATAAATGAAAGGGAGTTCCAAGGGTGCGTTGAACCACCACGATGCATTTATACACGGTTCGTTGTATTATTCGTCGTACGCGAAATGCCCTAACTCCACACATACTGCATACCAAGCGACGAACAAAATATACCTGCTTTACAAAAGAATTCTGCGCTCGCGTGTCGCGAATCACGTCTGATTAATACGCGCAGCGACAATATTTATTTCGTCTGAAAACATCCGCTTTGTTGGAGAAACTGAGACGTTGCAGGTTTAAAATTTGGCTGTTTTACGTGTGCAGTCGAGCTGATTTAGATATTCTTATCCACCACAGTGAAAATAATTCACAGAAATTTTTATCTCTGAAATTAATTTTCGTCCGAGAAAATTAGTTCTATCATTCAAAATAAAATTTCTATTTGGGAATATCTAGTTCTATGAATCACTCGATTATTCTGACGTTTAAACAATTCTAACTATTATTTGATAATATCATTATTATAAAGCGTTATATTATTTGATAATTTAGTTATTAATTTAAGTAATATTGATATGATAAATTTTTTACATTTGCACATATAATCTTCGATTCGTTTCAAGTTATCAAATCAAATACTATCTATTCACCATACAGAGATCCAGTAATCCCTCATGACTTTAGTTTTGATTTAATTTAAATTACAATCAAAGTTATACCACAGAAATTAAAAAATGAGAAAGGTGAATAAACTGTTTTTTATTTTTATAATTGTTTAAATAAACTGTTAGGAAATTATACACGAGACGAAAATAACAACAACACACTGTTATGAATTTTATGTGCTCAGCAAATTTTCACTTCACAATTTTATTTATTCTAAAAATAGATATAAATAATTAAAGTTACATTGATGTTTTTGAATTATATTAATTAAATAATTTGAGTTCAAATAATGATTTTTGCTTGCAATTGAATCGTGTTTATTCATTTTTATTATCTTGAGTATAAACTGAAACCGTAAATTGCCAAAACTCTTGGTTCAGAAATATTTTGAAAATAAACACAGTAGTGAAATACCAGATGTTAAAGTTTTTATAGTACGATCAGTACATGAAGAGCTAATTTTTGATGTTAGTTTTTTGATATTTTATGATTTTTTACAAACAATGCACAAATATTATAATTAAAAGAATGAGAAAATAAAAATGAAAATTATTCTTATTTGCTCGCTTATTCATTCGAATGTAATTAATTTATTCAAAAATATGTAATTATTTCATTATGTATTAATAAAAGCAATAAGCACACATTTAAAA
>JABFQD010005697.1:0-10372 GCA_022817045.1 Psix sp. ZL-2020
TTAATGTTTTTATAAGGTGGTAAAAAGACAGACCTGTAATATTAATGGAGGTTATGGTAGAATTTGAGTTATATCAATAAACTATATCGATATTTATAAATGAGGAACATTATTATTTTAATTTTTAATGCTTGTGGGTTTACCTTTGAATTATTTATTTTCTATGAATAAGTTCAAACTAAATTTTAATAAGCAAAAAAATTAAATATGTTTAATATTGTTGGGAAATAATATTTTTAATTCATAATTTTATTTTTAGCATTGGCGAAAATGTGAAGCTCTTAATTGACCGGCCAGATGGCATTTACTGTTTTCGAGAAAGGAAAGACAGAGTATATTATATTTCAGAAAAACTTCTCCTTCATGCAAACTCAGTTTCAGCTGACAAACTTTTGAGTTGTGGGACATGTTTTGGAAAATTTACCAAAAGTGGCAAATTCAGATTACACATCACAGCACTGCACCACATTGCAATGTATGCTAAAGTAAGTAATTCATAAAATTAATTATTTTTAATTCCAAAAATGTACAATTTTTTCATTAGTGAATATATTTTTCATTTCAGCATAAAATTTGGGTAAAATCATCTGCTGAACAACAATTTTTATATGGCCATCATATAACAAAATCAGGCCTAGGACGAATAACAGAAAATACAGAAAAATATCAAGGAGTTGTAATTCTTTCTATGAATGATTTACCATTGGTAACTAAATTAATATATTAAAATTTACTATATAAATATAATATAATAATATAAATTATACTATTATTAAATTACTGGAATATTGATTCATTACATTCTATAAACATGGGAGAATCATATGAACAAAGAACATTTGAGTTTTGCTGTTAATTATCGATGCTTTACTCAATTTTTTTTACAACTCAAAAACAAGTTGTGTAAAATAAGTTGTAATTTATAAAAAGTAATCAATTTTTTTGTCAAAATCGATTTTTCCAGTATAATAAATAATAATGAAGTAAAATCACTATTCCATTTTATGTTTATAAAATAGCATTGACTTTGACCTTAGAACGTTATTTTTTTTATGCGAGAGAAAAAAATGTTAGTTTTTTTAATTTTGTAAATTATATTTATTGAACATTGGAGTTATGTTGCTGTCAGACTTTTTTGCGTAAAAATTGTTCTATTTTTATTTGAGCTACTCATTTTTAAATATAAAAAATTATTTTTATAAGCTTTAGATTTAATTTTCAATATTAAGTGTAGATGTATATGTTAAAAAATGTATATTCAGTTTAAATTTTTAATTTCTTTCATGATGTTTATATGTGCTAAATTATATCATATAAAAAATATCAAAAACACCCGAATGTAATTAGTTTATATTATAAACTAATTACATTCGTATGTAATATAATGTTGTTCTAGATAATGGAATTTCTATTAGAAAAAAGTTATATTATATAAAACAAATAAGAAAAAGAAACATGTGTCTTTCATATGAAAGTTCTTTTGCTTATTGATTATTGTATTAACTAATAATGAAAAAAAAAAAAAATTCTGGAACCGGTTTTTAATTTCATTTTTCTGTGAATTGAAAAAACGATCTAAAATTGTTATCACTAGCATTGGTAATTGATAAATTATTATTATAAATGAAAAGTTTGAAAAGTTAATAAAACAAAAACAATAGCATAGAAATATGTGTTTGAATCGAAAGAAAAATAGTTTTATAATAACTTTTTACAAGAGAAAACAAATCAATAAAAGATTAATAATAACGTATTTTCAATGTTTCAACATTCAATTTATTTTGTAACAAAATATTAAATGTATCATGTAATTTACATTATTATTTCTATTAATAATGTTTTAATAGAATTTTTTATTATTTAGATATAGAACAAATTTATTTTTAAGTAATCATCAAGTCTTTAATATACATTTCCAATCACATTTTAATTAACAATTTATCAATTTTATAGGGTTTTGGTGTAGCAGCTAAAAGTACAGCAGAATGTAAATATGCGGAACCTATGACAACAATATGTTTCCATCAAGCAGATATAGGAGAATATATTCGATCCGAAGACACGTTATTGTAGTTATATTTTATAACGCTTAGAATAGTTTTTGTACAATAAATCATTTTAATACCGACAGAATGTTTATTATTATTATGATCTGTTTCAAATAAAATTTATAACATATTTAAACAAATTCTTGTTAAATTATTTTTACTTATTTTATTTCATTTAATTTTATACAATTCCTTTATCTTACCCCCACCACTACATCTTTGTATATATTTAATTTAACAATAGATTGATAAAAATTATCTTATTTCACACTGTTTTTCTAAATTTCTTTAAGTGTTTGTATATTTATACAGATAATTTAAGAATATAATCTGTCAAAAAGATGTAAAACTAATGAAATCTAGATGTCTCTGATAGAAGTGGTGTGTACAAAAAATGACACTTTCCTTCACAGGACGCAATCTTTTATTTACATTTATTGTATCCGACAAGTTTCTGTTCAATATATTAAAGAAAATAAGTTAGTTAAGCGTATGTTGTCCCGGAAGAATAAAGATTCTAGGAAAATTAAGGAAGGAGTAGTCGGCAAATATGTTAAAAAGGAAACGCCGCCTGAAATTCCAAGTAAGATGCGAGTTATCACAAGTATTGGTTATGTTTATTTTGTCAATTATTACAGATTTATAGTAAACACTCATATTTTTAAGTAGATATAATTGAGTTTTTGATCAAATCTATTGTTTGTAGATTTATGATAGCTGACATGAAATCTTTCATCGTAATGATTCTTAACCTCATTTTTTAATTAAACTTTAATAAAAAAAAATAAATTCTTATTCATTAAATTACATACAAATAATATATGAATGAAAAATAATTATTATTAATTTAAAAATAAATTTAATTTTATCATTTTTAAAGTATAAAAAATTGAATCATAAATTTTTATCATGATTGCATTAATTATATTTATTTTGTCTTTTACCATAGTTATTATAATTGTTTGTATATTTGTCGTAGTTATTAATGTATGGACAACAGAAACTAATAGACGAATAAGAAAAAATAGCAATCAACCTACTATTCCAGCATCATTGGTAAGCGTCACTATCACTAAGACAATATTTCAACAATTTTTTCGTAATTTTAATTTGAAATTATGTTTTTAGCCAGTTGCTCAACAACCTAATATAGTGCAAAAATTTGGTAACACAAAAACCACACCGAGTGTAGTCGGATTAGGAAGTCATGAAGGAAAATATACTCCAAACAGTTCAGTGCCAGATTTGGCCCACAGGTGGAATTTTTGAATATAGCAAAATAAACATTAAATATCATTTATATATAAAAAATACAATTTTTGAATTTGCATAATTTGTCATATTTTGTTAAATTAATTATAATTTTAAAATGTTAAAATTATTTGTTCTAAAATATCTGTTTTCTTAAAGTCAATGAGAATAAAATAATATATTTTTGTGATTTTAAATTTAAAAAATATATTATTATAGCATAACTTGAAGAATTTATTTATGTCTAATGTAGATTTGATTAAAAAATTTCTATACTTATCTTACCATTTTTTTATTTTACTTTTAGATTTTCCATTAACATTTCAAAAGAAAAAGATTTTTTTATTTAAACGATGTGATACTTAGTATAATATTATTATTATTTGATGCAATTCAACTAAATTTTCATTCCAAAAACTTATTTATGGCAATTTAAAATATAATATCATTTGCAGATTTGCTAGCTTATCAATGAATTTTGGTGCTTCAAGTGAAGCAATGTCATCACGAACAGCTACACCGGTTTATCCTAGTGGATTATCCTCGGCAATGTCACATACTTATGTCAATCAGTATGCAGGATCAGATTATCATTTGGATAGAGTTCAAACACCGCAAATGCCTTATATACCGTTCGAATCTGATGGCGGTTATGAAGAAATACGTCAATTGCCATTCAGACAAAGTGCTAGGTACATTTGTTTCAATTTAATAATAAAAAAAAAAGAAAAAAAATTGTATATTGCTAATACTTTAATATGAAATATAGCAGAAGTAATCCTGAAAGATCAGGCTCAAGAAATGATCAACCTGAAACTGAATTACCTTTGCCTCCTGGTTGGTCCGTAGATTTTACACTTCGTGGTAGAAAATATTATATTGATCATAATACAAAAACAACACACTGGTCGCATCCATTAGAAAAAGAAGGTTTACCTACTGGATGGGAAAGAATCGAATCTCCTGAATATGGAGTTTATTATGTGAAGTAAGAATAGCGAAATATTTCTCAACTAAAAATAGTTAGACTGTCAATTTATAAAATATATTCAATAAAGTTTTGAAAATATTATTTCTTATCTAATATTGGATTGTAATAATTTAAAATTTAACCTTGTTTTATTTACTTTACAGTCATATAACACGGCAAGCGCAATATGAACATCCTTGTTATCCTTCTGAAATACAAGCAGTTCGTATTGTATCACCGCCGCGACATACGCATTTTCATTCCCACAGTGTTTTGGTACCAGCAAATCCTTATTTGAACGAAGAAATTCCTCACTGGCTTTATGTCTATAGTCGTGCTTCAGTAACATTGGACAGGAAACTTCGATGGGAGTTGTTTCGATTACCAGAACTTGATTGTTTTAATGCAATGTTAACTCGGTTATATAAACAAGAACTTGAAGAAGTAGTGATGCGTTATGAAGAATATAGGTAAGTTGATAAAACTACTTATTTAATAAATAATGTATAAACATTTTGTAAATCATATTTTAAATTTTGAAATTTTTAAATATAATAACAATTGCAAAGATAAGTAATTATAGGATTATATTATTTTTTAATATCACTGAAAAGTTGAGGATAATTCATCGAAAATTTTAAGAAAAGTAATTTATTAGCAAAAATATTCTTTTATATTTTTTAAATTAAAAACCTTGATTATTTTTACTTTTATGTTAAATTTTTTGTTTTAGGTCAGCCTTACTTTGTGAAATAGAGCAACGGTTAAAAGAATTGACTCCGGAATCAAATGAAAACGTTGGAACAGGTGCTGTAGCATTACGCCGATCATTGCCTTAAAATTTATAAATATCAATTTTATATCATGGAGAAATGGTTATTTTTGATGGTTATTAATATGAAGTTTTTTAATATGTAAAGTCTATTTGCAACATATACCTAATAATTCAAACTTATAGGATAATTATTCAGAGAATGTAATCAACTCAAACAAAGTATTCATCAAGCATCGATATATTATCTCGCTTTTAAAAATTATAAATTTTAAAATCTTTTCAAGAGCAACGAATGTTATGATAATCTATATATATATATGTTATATATATAACATTTTAAATGAAATGAATATTGTTATTCACTGAAAATGAGTAAAATTTTATATATAAAAAATTATCCAACAAGGATTTATTAAATTAAAATTTTTAAAATTTTATGTAATGTTGAAATAAATCATTCATTCAAATTTCATATAAACAATTTTTTGAATAAAGCAGTTTAATTAATTTTTATGTCTTATTTTTAATTTATAGATAAATAAGGGTAGAAAATAGATACAAATATGTTTTAAATTTGAATAAACACAGTATTGTTTATTACATTTTTAACTTGTTAAATATTACAATAAGCAAGTATTATCCTATTTTCATAATCTTAAATTTACTATTTTACAATATATATCTAATAAAATATTTACAATGTCTTTATCCAGTTGATTGGTCTGGATTTATTTTTACGTCATATTCTTCAACTTTTGAAAATCCACTGAATTTTATGACACTTGCTTGTTTAATTTTTTGAAGCTCAAGAAACTTTTGAACTGAAAACATTTATTTGAATATGTATTAGTTTAAATTAACAGTTTATTTCTGCAAGTTCATTTATATTTGATAAACATTTGCGATATTTTTTATATTTAAGTTAATTATCTAATAAATTTGTATATTAAATAATATTTGTGAAATGTCACAAATCTATTTTTCGAATAGTAAGATTTTTTTTTGAAGGTGCGATTTGAATTTCACTTTATCAAATTATTTTAGATATTAAAAGATATAAAAAAATAAAGTTATGCGAAACATTAAATATAAGTAATAATTTTAAAAATAGGCTTCAAAAACCATTTTTATACATACATTTATCTGGATCATCAACTTTTGGATACTTGTCTCTTAATAAATAATATAGCATATATGATAATAAATTCCACCCTATTAACATGTATCCAATGGAAAAACGTTTTCTCCACTTTCGTGCAGTATCTTCTCCTATTTTTTTATTTGTCCTTCTAATATAAGCTCTGAATAATTTTGCGAACATTTTCTCATTTGAAATAAATGACTGAAAAAATATCAACTATGATATAATACATTTTTGAAATGAAATAACTTATTTTCAGAAATAGCTGCAGAAAATTATGTCTTTTTTCTAATACCAACAATAAATAGAAGATTGTTATAGCAAAACAATTTCATTATTCATAAAAATATAAAAAATTTGTATAGTTTTTCATAGTTGTGGTTGTAAATATAACCTACAAAATTTCTATTTTAGATAAATGTATATTATTTTATATACTCACGTGAAGTTATAATAAAAATAAATATAATTTATAAAACAGTTATCTATTCATTAACTGATTTCAATTACTACTATAATCATTTTTATTTAAATAAATTGTTTCCAGTCATATTTTTCTCATAGGATATAAAATATTTAACAATGGATAGTATTCAAGGTGGGTATACTTTTCCTCCGTCCGCCGCTAGAGTACGCTGTAATATGCTAATGAAAGAGTTGATTCTCTAGATCAATCTTTATCTCTTAACATTATATTATCCAGTGTTCATTCAATGATGAACAGTTTACCTGGGGTTTTTGAAAACTCTAGGTAAGACAGACTACTTCATTATCTTCAAAATATAAATAACGAAAATAAAGTAATAAACGATTGTAATGTGTTGTTTGGTAAATTTATAAGACATTTATACTGAAATTTTATTTTACATAAATAAATGAATTATTATTTAAGAAATTATTTAAATTTATTAAGAATTATTTAAGAAATGATTTTGATAAACTTTTGTTCTACCATAGAACATTAAATATAAAGTAGTTATAAATGGTGAAATCTACGTTTTAAGTAGGTCCATTCAGTATTTGGAAAAAATTTCGAAGATGCATACGCTCTCCCTTCTCTATCACTTAATATGAGCCAACACTGGTAGACATTTTCCGATACCCATTTTGCAGTCTAAGTTACATCTTCTTCTTACAACCTCCTTGGTGCTAACGAGAAGTGGCTTCGTTGCTATCGTAGCGCCATCTCGCAGCCGTTTTAATTTGCAGAACAGTTCCCATATATAAGCGAGTGTTAATTCGTATCTGTATTATTCGGTATATCACAGTGCGCTTTTCATCACTATATTTCAGTAGTGACAATTTAGGAACTTGTTTTTTTTATTTAGTTTCCACAATTAAGTTGGCATAAATTCACAAGTGTACAAGAGTGAAATTAACAGGATTCAACCCAGTTTTAAGACTAAAGCCATCAACCAACCAATTTTAAGGTCAGTTTAGGGATTTTTTTTATTAACATTGTTTTTATAAAATAATTATCAAGTTTAACGAGTGTACATTTTTTTTATACATGGGAAAATATAATGTGCTTTTTTTTATTTTATAAGACCTAATTTGAAAGGATTTCATGTGAACATTTTTTCTCACTTCAAAAATTCCCACATATTTTAATTATTCAATTATGCATAAAACTATTCAAATCTTTCATATAACTAAATTATAAAAGTGAGAGAATTGATCTATGGTCTGAAATTGAATCTAAACAGCATTTTAATTTAATTTGGAATTCTGTAATGTCGGTAACCTTTGTCGGTAACGCTGCTTTTATAAATTAATTATAACGTTCAATCAGTGTATACCGATTGTTTATATATGGAAATATATGCTGATGTTTTTTGTTTTATTTTACATGACGGAATATAGACGTGTTTTGTGGGAATGTTTTTTTCACGGAATATAGACGTGTTTTGTGGGAATGTTTTTTTCACGGAATATAGACGTGTTTTGTGGGAATGTTTTTTTCACGGAATATAGACGTGTTTTGTGGGAATGTTTTTTTCACGGAATATAGACGTGTTGTTTTGTGGGAATGTTTTTTTCTCACTTCACAACCCATGTGACGCACTATATTTTAAGCAAACAAATGCGCGGGAACTGTGGTCTACTTTACCTATGTTAACAAGATTTCCGCTCTAAGGTGGAAAAGTCCATATTCTAAATCTTCGTCCACAATAGCTTATGTTCCGTTCTGAATTTAAGTAAAATAAATGATAGTTTACATGCACGTGTTGCAGAAAAGTTATCTACTTTCTTTATTTTAGCAGACAAAATGTACGTTTTTATTGATTAATGACTTTTTATAATAAATTATAATGATCTTATGAATGGGAAAAAATTTACTATATTGTTCTGAACAATGTACTTCAAATCAGAAAAACAAAATTTCATAATTTTTGTATAAATCATGTTCTATCACAAAATCTGGTTTCTATAATAATATTCAAAATGCTACAATAATGTTGATATATAGAAGTAGATAGATACAGAATTTACTATATAAAATCATAAGTGATTCAGTATTTTCAATTTGGTATTTTTGAAATGTTTTAGGGGCACTTTTTGATTGTATAAAACGATGGAGAGCAATATGCCTGAAGTAGATTTTACTCCGAGAAATTATCAAATAGATATATATGAAGAAGCTGTAAAACAAAATTCCATAATTTATTTACCTACTGGTTCAGGTAAAACGTTTATCGCAGTGCTCTTGATAAAACATTTCAGCGAAGATTTATTGAAGTAAGTTTCATCGTAAAATACATAATACATTAATAAATATAAATGAATGTAATGCGTAACAAAGAACTACATATTTTATCCTTATTTTAGACCATTTGAAAACGGTGGAAAAAGAGCAGTTTTCATTGTCAATACAGTACCTTTAGTACACCAACAAAGCTCTTATTTAGCGCGGCATACTGGTTTTGAATGCAAAGGATATAAAGGAGACCAAAAAGTTGATAATTGGTCAGATTCGAAATGGATCGAAGAAATAAAAAAATACAAAGTATGTATTAATTTCTGTAGTTTCTTTTAATTTATTACTAATTTTATTTTATTACAACAAATTTTTTTTTAGATTCTTGTAATGACTGCTCAAATATTTTTGAATATTTTAAATCGTGGAATATTATCGATTGACAGATGTAGTATTGTGTTTTTTGATGAATGTCATCGCGCTGTAGAAGATCATCCTATGAGATTGATACCAAGGCATTTAAATTATGTCTCTATTGATAAACAACCTAGAATTATTGGAATGTCATCTACGTTGATAAATTCGAATATAAATTATCATGATGTTGAAAATCAGTTAAAGGTAATATATTAATATGTATTTATCTAGCATTAATAATTATTGTTAATTTTATTTTGAAGGAATAACTATGTTTTTTATTTTAGATTCTAGAAGAAACTTTTAATGCTAAAATTATCACTGTTAATGATAAAAATGATGCGGTAGCTTTTTCGACGTCCCCATCAGAACATATTGTTTTTTATAATTCTCAACAAAATTTATCAGTTGAGAATTGTGTGTACGCAATTATTGACGAGATGAAAGATGTGATTAATCAGCTGAAAATTGAACAAGAAGGTTTTGGGAAATCTTCAAACGCTAAATTTACAAGAATTTTGCTAGATATTGAAGAACATTTTTCAGAACTAGGTAAGTAGTTATTAAATAATAAAAATAATGATATAAATTTCTGTAACTTCAGAATTAAAGTTTATTATATTTTAGGACTTTATGGAGGACATCAATGTATTTTAACACATATGCTTGAAATTGACAATTTAAAAGCTAATACAGAGTCTTGTGTAAGTAACAAAAAATCGATTAAATTGAAATGGTTTTATCATATCAGTGACTTAAAAGTACATTTTTTTGTTACAGGATATATTAGCAATATATCAATACATGCTATCAAATTTCATTTCAATTAGAAGTATTATTGAAAACGAAATGAAAACTTGTACGGAGCCCTTACGTATTTTCAAGTAATTATTTTATTTTAAAAGTTAATTAATTTTATATACTTTTTTTAATTATATTTTTAAATTTATTTTCAATTATTCATTAACTTATTTGGAAATTTTGAGCTAAGTATTCATAAAATATGTAATTTTTTTAGGTACTCTTCCCATAAAATATTGATGCTTTTAGAAGTATTAAAAAAATTCAATAA
>JABFQD010005698.1:0-10468 GCA_022817045.1 Psix sp. ZL-2020
TTGATATTTATGAACGCTTTCCAATTGGTGTTTGTATATAGTGGTGAAGGGAAACCAAAAAATAAATCTATTTTATTCCAAGATATGATGAAGAAGTTTGTTTATTTTCGTATGTGCGGATTCACGCGAAAAACACAGATTCAGAGAACGTAATTTGTCACTTGACATAGTCAGTTGTAACCTTCTTGATTTTTTTCTTTTTTTTTACGAGAAACCTAATGAAAGCTCTTCAAGTAGGAGGTGATCCGGCTCGAAGGACCATATTTATTTCCGTATGTGTGGATTCACTCAAGCTAAGAATGATAATAAGTTCAGGTTCATCGGGCACCCACGTCCCTGCTCACAATCGTTCAGGAATAAGAGGTACGCGACTAAAATTAAAGACGATACTTGGCTCATTAGCCCGGGAAAATCCGCACACTTGGATTTACTTACTTGGTTCAGGAAATGCCTTCCTGAACCCACACTCAATTTTCATATTGATCAATCAAGGTCAAGCAATTAGACCCAGAATGGGTGACACCAATTTGACCTCGATGCGACCTTTTTGACCCAGCCAATACCGATGGACCGCTCTCGACTTGTCACTAATTCTGAAACAATAGCTTTGTGTTTCAGGAATAGTAGAACTCGGGCAAACATCACCGAGATAATCTGTATCATTCGTGGATGGAATTTTGGGGAAGCTTTTGTTAGTCATGAGTATTTATTTAGGCGTTTACGAACGTCGTTGAAGTCTGTCTTCTTAAGATTAGATTGCAATAAATTTATCAGTGTCATAAATTTATTTTTTTTTCCACACTTCCCCACAAATGATCTAAGACTAGAACCTATCATGCTTAATCAGGGTTAAATTTTTTATTAACGCATGGTGTCGGAATCAACAACAAAAAATATGTTTCGACAATAAAATGCTTTGTTTGTGATACACCTTCAAGGGCATTATTAAAATGTATCAACGGGCACACCAGGTGACATGCGTGTGAACGTTGTGATGGACGTCGTGAATCGATCAAAATTAAAAAAGGAACGAAAATTATCTTTCTTTACGTTGGTGAAAGCAAGACAGATGAAACATTCAGAAATTAAGTAATATAAGAACATCGAACAAGAACATATTATCAAAAATTAAACCAAAATTAGATTTCATAAAGTTGTTTATACTTGATTTTATGCATTTTTTCTCCATTGGGATTATAAAAAATTTATTAGAACGATGGATAAAGGGTAAAAAGATGACAAAGATGCGACGACAAGATTAAAATTCATTAGTATGACGAATGGAAGATTTGAGAAAAAATGTGCCAATTGAGTTTCATCGAAAACCACGAAATACTGAAATTTACGAAAAGTGAAAAGCAACAGAATTTCGGTTTTTTTTAATTCTAGTGAACCAATTGTTTCAAAGGGATTATTAAGAGATAATTTATATAAACATTTTTTATTGTTACACGCAAAATGTCGCATTCTATGCTCTGAAAAAATGTTAATTCTTTATCAAGATAAAGCCGAGAAATTTTTTAAAGCTTTTTTTTTCGTTAGTTCAATTATATGGATAATCGGTAATGGTTATGAATATGCATAATGTAATTTTTCTTGTAGATGATGCAACAAACACACAGTGTAATTTAAACAAAATTTCTGCCTTTCTATTTGAAACTTTCCTCGGAAAAATAAAGCGATTATACAACAATACCAAAGAAAATACAGACATTGAAAGCCATACAGGGCGGTCATTACAAAACTACGAAAACGGGCCTCTACGGCACCCACATGCCCGGAGCTCCTGGATAGGACTGTAAAGGTTTAGTCAACCGACGTCATCATGATAATGAACGGCTCTGATAAATGTCAGGCACCCCTCGTGATGAGAGACGAATTAGCGAAAGTTAACCGGAAAATCGGTGATGGAAAGGCACCTGGACCAGATATAATCCCTAATGTAGCTTTCAAAACTGCAATAAAGGTAAGACAAAATATTTTCGCTGAAATATACAATGCTTGTATTAAGGAAAGTAACTTCTCTAATACTTGGAAACGACATCAGGTTCTCTCTCCAAAAAGCGACAAACCACCTGATGAGCCCTCGTCATATCGTCCAATTTGCTTGCTGGACACAACAGGTCAAGTGTTGGAGAGGATCATCGCAAATCATCTCGAAGTTATTAGCGAGAGCATCCAGGGTCTTTCAGAAAACCAGTTTGGATTTAGAAAGGCCAGATCTACTATTGAGGCAGTTGAGAAGATAGTAAACATCGCCAGACACGCAACTGAAGAATGAAATTAGATAAAAGGTGTAAAGAAATACTGCGCACTGATCACGCTCGATGTGAGAAACGCATTTAACTCAGCGAAATGGAGTTGCATATTGAATGCCTCCGAGAGATGCCCAGCCTACCTATTTGGAATTATCAGCAGCTACTTTACGAATAGAGTTCTCTCCTGTTGATTTCTGAGGTGGGAATGAGAATGTTTCATGTAAATGGAGGTGTCCCACAGGGCTCAGTCCTGGAGCTCCTACTATGAAACATCATGCACGACGCGGTGCTGAAGCTGCCTATGCCTGAAGACACCACAACCATCGGCTTTGCTGACGACGTGGCGATAGCAAACCGACAGTGACTCAATTCCGTTGTTATTAATCTAGCTGACCACAAGCTGAAATAGTCCTTGTTACCAGGAGAAGAGGGAGAGAAACTATCACATTGGCAATCGAAAACTGTGACATCAAGTCTCAGCCGTCGCTGAGATACTTCAGTATTTAAATCGACTCTAAGCTCTGTTTTGACGACCGTAATAATGCAAGTGGTAAATGCAGTGTCAAGGATAAT
The DNA here is from genome assembly GCA_022817045.1 of Psix sp. ZL-2020. Lineage (NCBI taxonomy): Eukaryota > Metazoa > Arthropoda > Insecta > Hymenoptera > Scelionidae > Psix > Psix sp. ZL-2020. The sequence goes on from JABFQD010005698.1 coordinate 2,832, forward strand.
GTCTGTCGTACAATAAAAAATACAAACTTGTCTGAAACACGGTTTTCGTTTATTTATAATCACATCCTAAAGTTATTGTATAAAATTACAAATCAAAATACCCGTTTGAAAAATAAAAATTCGATAATTAACTATTTAATACGGGCCTCAATCGCGTTAACTAATATTTGTTTATAATATTACCGTTTCACCATGTACTTGTGGCTCCACAAGTAAAAGTTCTATCAAATTTGCTTAGTACACCGACAAAATAGTTTAAGAAAAATATCAAGTCTTATGAAACCTAGGAATCAAATGAAATGTTTGGCAGTTTCTTAGACTATTTTTATATTGTATAAATTAGTACTCTAAAAAGTTAAAAGTATGAGAAATACATTTTTTTTACTAATTTGAAAATGGGTACAAAATCGAATCAAGATGACTCAGCTAATCATAAGCATCAATAAATCTGTAATTTTTTAATAAATCAAACGGTTTCCCAAAACAAAGCTTAAAATATCGAGCATCATCTATTTTCAAAATCACAGTAACATAATTTAACATGCGAACTTTAATAATTAATTTCAGAAGGTCAAATTTTCAAGTTCAAGTCGAATTTTGTAGTTAGCGGTGAATTTCGGTAAGCTTAATAAGCGTTTAAAGAATTTGAACTCGATTTCATCAATCAGATCCACGTATTTTAAGCCCTGAATAAGTGCAAAATAGAGTAGTGTTGAAGTAACAATACTATCATACAATTTTAGTCTCGCTGGCAAAGTATCAATTTTTGCATTTGAACAAATGGTTCATTTAAATTTTTGCATTTAAACAAATAGTTGATTTCGCGACAAGTAGACCTTTTTCAGAGCTAGCTCTAGTAACATCAAGATATGTACAAAAACTGACAGTTTTAATTACCTTGTCTCTCAAACCAAAAATTAAGACTATTACTCTTACATACACTTTTAAAATAAACTAATTTAGTTTTGTTTGTGTTAACTTTTAGTTTATTAAAATTAATGATTAAGATTGAATGTACAAAGAAAAACAAAGTGGACTCAAGACTTCGCCTTGAAGGACACCTTCAGGCCGCCAGATGTAATAAAAAAGGATGTTTTGTTGTATAGCCTTTAAATTAGGCACAGCACCCTCGCGCTGCAACCAAGAGAATATAATTTCTTAAGAAAAAACGTATAAGCCGTACAGGCTAGTATTGCCATGCTTCATTTGTTAGGCTGTGAATGCAAGCACTAGTGTTCGAATTGTTCACAACAGCCAGACTGCCAAGACGGCAGTAAACAATCTAAAGTTGTTAGTGAAAGGACTCCAAGAGTAAAGAATCTCTGGCTTGTACTATCTGCAAAAACGGTGCAAGCCGACAAATATTCTCTAAGTACTGGAAACCCTCATAGAGGTTCTTCTGCAGTTAAGTCTGCTGGAAATTCATGAACAAAAAATACTACATTTATTTTATATTTTTTGTAATGAATTTCATATACACAAAGGCGTGCCATGTTACAGCTGGTACCCAATATAGGGCCATGCGATGACATTCTTCGAACCGATTTTCCTTTTAATTTCTGACTCATTCCGTACCCTTGATAATGTGCTTCTTGTAGCGGTGTTTAATGTTGATTTTAAAATTTATTTCATAACAAAATCTTATATGTACAGGATGTCCTACTTTGAATATCTCGGGAACTAAGCATCCTACAGAAAAAATGTATTTAAACAAAATTGTGTATTTTTGGAGAGAAAGTAAAGTGATATTATTGAATTTAGTCTAGATGGCGCTGCACTCTTAAGTTTGATACGAACTTCATTTTCTTAAACAAATCCCTGTATTTTGTATAACAGATTTAGATTTTCAAGAAAACAATACAAAATTGTAATACTAATATTTTTTTTGTAAAACTCATATCTGTTAGAACTTTTTTACCGTAGAATTATTTGCTTCCTTATCCGACAAGGAAGATCTGATTTACTTGCCCTTTATTGACACAAGGTCATACAAAAAACCAACTTTGAAGTATAAGGTATAGTGACCTGTGAAGTGACTCACCTGATTGTATATTTTGTATGTACCTTTGCTTCAAATGACAGCTAATCAAAGATACCAAATTGGGTCCGCGGTGACACCATCTTTGCTAAAGAACGAACAAGACGGTACTATACGTAAGAAAGAGAAATCCGTGTCACCGCGGTCCCAATCTATTATCTCTGCAACTAATTTTATTAGTGATTTGAAATACGTCAGAACCATTACAATAATATTGTTTATATTTCTTTCAATCTTAAAATATTTGTTATTATTAATATTACATAGTATGATTTAAAAACTTATTAGGCAATATGAAGATCTTCTTTGTTTCAATTGTTCGATAGAGTATAAATTAAATAAAAATATTGATTTCAAATTTCAGTCTAACAGTGTAGTTCTGTCATAATATTTCAAATTGTCAGTGTCTTATTATAGTATTATAAGTCAGTGTATATTATAGTATTATATGGTTATGATTTTGATATTAATTGCACGTCGTAAACATATGAATCATTTAAATTAAGTCAATTTCTACTTTATCACAATAGAATTCGACAAAATTGCTAAATTACGTCTATTATGAAAATTATCATTTCTATTTTTAATTATTTTAAAATATCGTTATTAAATTATCCAGTTCAATTTTATCATTAGTTGTAAAGCAGACAAGTCACAAAAACATTGTTTTACCAAAATCATGCTATCAGTATTTTAGAAGTCTTAGCAAATGACTTATACAAATTGTTCGTATGACAAAAGTGAACATGTAGTAAAACCTATTGATAATTATTTCGTGTTAGAAAAATATATTACTTATATTAAGAAAAATTATTAATATTTCGATATAACTTGTAAATTTCTTATATTACATATATAAATTTTAATTTTAACGCACTTTCTAAAGAGTGTAAATAAATTTAAGCTCTTTGTAAACAATGAGATCACACATGGAATTTAAACAATTGAATTATGACACATGATTGTTAATACATATACTTATGAAAATAATAAGATTAAGAATGTTAGAATAATAACAGTATAGCGCAACGACTTTACTCAGGTCAAAGTTGCAAATGATGTGAAACAACAAGAAAAAATTTTCATTTTGACATTGCTGAAAGTGAAAACTGGAATTATGCAATGGAAAACACGACAGCATCAAACAATTTTCGTTTTTACCAAAAAATTTGAATGGGTCCAATTGCACTTATTGAATTCTTCTTTTAGATTTCAACTACAAACATTTTTGTTACACGCATAATATGTGTATATGCTTAGGAATCACCATCCACATAGTTTATATTTCATAGTTCCTCGTAATGACGAAATATGTCAACACTAGCATCGACTTCTATTTCAACAGATATACCTTTTTGATTCGCTTGACATTTGACAAGTATATGTTTTCTCTCATTTTTCATACTCTACCTTAAATGATTCATATTAAAAACTTCTTTCAGAACTTTGAAAATTGTATAATTGCGGAAACAAATAATAATGGAAAAATCGTTAAATCTTCGAAAATGTTTTGATTAGGAAAAAAACAACCAGGAATTTAATAATTTCATGTTCTGTAGAACTATTTTTTAAAACATCAGTATGCAACTTAATTTTTTACGACAAATAACCAGCTGCACTGCATACCTTAGTTCCAAAAATTTCTCGATCCTCTAAGATCTCTTAAATCTTTTTCTCTTCTGTTTCAAAAAATAAGTTTCTATAATCGATACACAAAAAATCTTAAATTTCAAATTAACAAAAAAATTTAAAGTTAAATCCAGATAATATACATTTTGCGGTTATGATATATTTAAAATGAAGTTTAACCAAATAATGCATACAGGAAATTTTTTGTGAGCCCACTAGAACTTTCTAGTACGCAGTCTGGCATGCACCTCAGAACGCACATTGACAGTGTGATAAAATAGTCGTACGAAAGATATGGTACAATGCTTCGATGATGCGTACATATTATAAAATGAAATTGAGAGGCGCTACTTGAATATGTAACTTTAATCATTTGCCACCAATATCCTTATTTATTTATTCCTTTATTTATTTTCCACATTAACCTTTATTGCTTATAAATATTGTTTTCCCACCAAATTTGCGTTAATTGGGGATAAATTATTATTAGTCCCACTCCATAAATAAGAGAGAAAGAGCTGAAAAATATTGAAAATGTTATTGTCGATAGAGTTATTGCTATATGCTATTGTGAGTAATCCAAAATTGCATTTAAAAGCAGAGTTTGCATTTGGAGTCCGACTAAATGTTTAAAGAGCGGTTTTATTAAAATTATGTTCATTTATTTTGTTATTAAAAAATTAATTTCTCAGTTATTTCAAGGCTTAGCAGCGAGGGCGTATGAATATAGATAACGCCTTAATTTTAAAATAGTCTTTGTTTTACAATTGAGATATATGTTTGACTTGCGCTCATATTTTCTGCCTTTTGCCATATATACCTGCGCCTTGCTGTTATTAGGTTCTTCTAACTCGTTTTTTGTGCATTCTCGGAAATTGCATTTTTTAAGCGATTTTGACGATTAATGTATGCCAGAAAATTCAAACAACGAAATTAAATTTAGACCAAAAACAGAATTTTGAATTAAAAAATAGTTTGATTTTGAACTTAATAAAAGTTTATTATTAAACACCTTAGATAAATGAAATGTATACTCAAAAAGCATATGTATGTAAGGCGCAAATTTAAATAAGCTGATACAATCGATAAAAGTACTTTAAACAAAATCGATTTAGATAGTTGCTTAGTCACTCTGTCACCTCCAAAATGCTAAAAGTAGCGCAGATAGTAAGATGGCGTGCAATAAACAATTTCTTCTCACTCAAAAAATTATCACGTTTTCGACTCCTATAATTCACACAAACAGTATGAGAGTTTTATCGTCATCCTTCTTATAAAATTATCTCCCGTTGAATTAAGAACAGTGTCTCTTCTTCTGTTGAAATAACCTATATAAATTATAAATGCATGCTAATTAATCTGGGCTTTTATAATTTCTAATGATAACATTTCTGTACAGATCTTTCCCATAATGGTAGAAAATATTTATGTACACAGAGCCTATTATATGCTTTAACAAGCTTATCGCTATAGAATTATTCGATACATAACCGATTAAAAACCAAACCAAAGTCTGTACACATTTGAATAATTCTATGCAATCTTTTATATTGTTCAGTCACATTACCAAACATTGATTTCAGACGTAAGATGTCAAGCCAATGCAAAACGCCGACAATTCGTCATGGTCAAGAGCTGATAAAAATTTCTGAAGGAAAGACGAATCATAGAATCGAATTGAGGCCCAATCAGGAACGACGAAATCAAAATGTGTTGGGTGAGCGGTAGTAGGTAAATTCGAAAGAAGGTGTTATCAAGATAAAAAATGTGATCGATAGTCACATCCTTTGTGAAATTGAATGATTGAATTAAAATTGATGCATCCGTTTATTTCGCGAGAGAAATATTTCTAATTTCTTTCGCGTGACGCATGTCGAACTTTTTTTTAATGTAAAATTTCTTTCAAGCTTGCCTCGACTTTATTTTTGCATCGACTGCACTCAATTTCATTCATACGAACCAGACCTCAGGATCATTTGCATTGTATTTAAATGACCTTTGCATTGGCACAACCGTCACTTGTCTCATTATTTGCTCTGTAGGTCATTATGCCCAATAATTGAAAAAAAAACGATTAACACGCACAAAAACACGATTATGTCCAGAGAAGATATAAAATAAAACCACCTACGAGGTTTTTATTTATTTAATGTAATAAAATTTTATTTATTTATTTAATTTAATTAAAATTAATTAAATATTTATTAATTTATTTATTAAAATTTAAAATTTTATTTATTTATTTAATTAATTTATTTAATTAAATTAATGGAGTACAACATCCAATCAAGAAATAGTTAACACCTGATCATTTTAAAAACTCCTTATTCGCAAAAAATGGTTTGTAAGAATAAATCTTGAAGTATATAATTTCGAAATTCGAATTTCGAATTTCGATTTCAAAATTAAAACAAATATCAATTTTCATAAATTACAGAAAGAAATTCATGGTTTCCAGTGAAATAGAAGTACATAGTTTATGATGATGAATAAAGAATTCATCATATGAAAATCTCATGGCCTAAAAATGCAATTACACTCTTCTAGTGTTCCACATAGAATGATAGGAATCACACATTATAATTCATTCACAGGGTGCTTAGGCAAACAAGACCACCAAAATCTCTGTTTCTCATGCAAATGAAAATATATCTGAATAAAAATTCCAAATTAATTTAACAATCTTAAAAGTGCTAAAAAAGTACATTATGTTTATTTTAATTAATATATTCGCATAGTTCTCTTAAATTTTTAAGTTAATGTGGCATAAAAAATACTTGATGTGTCAATGGAAGGGCATGAACAAACTCAAATAATGAAAAAAGACAATGAGTTAAACAAAAAGGATCACAAATTTAAAATAAGTTTCGATGTCAGAAAAATTGCTGTATATAGTGATAATAAACGGAAAATTTAATTTTCTTAAGAAAAAAATTTTCATTATTTAACACTGAAGATTCAAATATGAATTTGGATCTTATTATTTAGTCCAAAGGCAAGCGTCTCATAGCTGATGAACGGTATTGCTCAAGAAGACGATCGTAATGAGTTCGGTAAGTGAATTATATTAGCTAGTTGGATTTATTTATAGAATTTCTTAAATATATAATCAAATATAATACAATAAAATAGAAAAATACATATATCAAATGATGTAAAACGCGAAAGAAAAGAAACGAGTACCTATTTAGAATTAAAAATAACAATATGATAGAGACTTATTCAATGTTTCAAAGTTGATAGAGACTTATTCAATGTTTCAAAGTTGGTACAGTTTGGTAATGTTGCTAACGCGCGTAGACTTCCGGCAGCTAGTCGAGTATATGAAAAGAGTTGTAGCGACGTGAAACTGACGGATGAATGTCCATGAGAATCCGTTTTTAATACCGTTAGCGATATGTTCCCACGAAAAAAAATGTTTTAAATTGACACTCTAAATAAAATATATGACTTTAAAATTCTTATCAATCGAAAACCAACATTTTGACTCCAGTAGTTTGTACTACGCATCAAACATGCTAAACAATCTGACACAGTACGCAATCAGAAATATCAAATGTTTCCAACTCTCGAAAAGTCGAGAGTTGGAAACGAATGAGAAAAAAGTACGAGTAAGAGAAAAGTAAAGTAGTAAAATGTTTTTATGCCATTCTCTTGAGTTATTTTTTAACGAGATTAAACATCCAATGGCAGTCGGTTTAAGGGGACTGGCAAGCAAAATGGCTATTTTAGTGAATTTTTTATAAATTACTTTGATTTTTTGGATTTTGATGAATTTTAGACCCCTTATCAGTAATCTGCTTCAAAAATCCAAAAATTGTTTATTGTTTGTTGTTAATTAAAAATTACATTTTCGAAAACCGTCGTTTTCAAAATGCTTCTGGGCGTCCAAATTTTGACCAATTTGGTTTTTTCCGATGCCATTTTATTCGTCATTTAGAGGAGTAAAAACTGTACAGACAGATTTTTA
>JABFQD010005699.1:0-10468 GCA_022817045.1 Psix sp. ZL-2020
AAAAGGGCAAAACGTTGTAACAATAATCAGAAATTATATGTTTAAACAGTGCAAAAAATTCAATAGTAATAAGAAAATTGTGTATATAATCAAATAAAATAATATTAAATATTATTTTAATCTGCAGAATAAAATTTTATGTGTGTACTATTTTATTATATGAACGTAATAAATTTTGTTTAAAAACTTTTGTCTTTTCTACTTCAAATTCAACAATATTATAATTTGATATATTAACTGGGATTAAAGAATAAAAAACAGTTTTCTTATCGAACTTTAAACATAACTCCTGTAAAAAAGTGATCACGGTATTCATAATATTCTTATATTGTAAATAAAAAGAATACAAACACAATAATGTTGATGCCTCTAAATTGCTAATGTACTTATTTGATTTTAATTAATTTTCCCAGAAGTTTCTAAACCACATTAAGAGAATATAATTTCATGTATGAACTTAAATGATATATATTATTGATATCGAATACAATAAGTTCTGAAAGTGAATAAACCCTATACTTTTGCTTCTTAAACGCTTTAATTCGCAATTAATGTGCATTTATTGGAACAAATAAGTTTCCGAAGGGTGGAAGTCTGACGTAGAATCGGTTATTCGATAGAGCCGCGCGCCATCAGTTTTACCACGTCTTGCTATATTGGATTTCAGTCAAAGGGTCGCCCCTCTATTGATAGGTATCATCACACTGTATACCTTTCGTGTGCAGCTTGTGAACAGAATAGGTCGTCTCGAAATGGCAAGGGTCGGCTATTTTCCCAAGCGATATGGCTCTGCTTGATTCCGCCACGTTATTTGATCTGATAAACTGACACAATGCCAAGTAGCAATCAAAGCTTACTAGTTCATCGGTCCCATAAATTAAATTCGTTTCGACAATGAGCCTTGAGCAATCGTCGCAAATTTCACGCTTTAATCATATTTGTAATAATTTTCATTTCCAGCTCTTTTGCGGAAACTGTACAAATATCCATATTTCAATATCTTCACAATATCAAAGCAAGCGCGAAAGGAAGCTTCCTTTTGTATCGCCGACAAAGCTAAGATATGCACAAACGCCGTAAAAACGCAGATGGAAATAAAAACGAGACTTCCCGTTTGCAGTCTTGGTAGAGGCTTGACGTCAGCTTTCATAATACTTCATAATTATGTCGGCATTTCAGTAATGGTTTGTTACGCTCCTGTATGATCACGCATAAGTCACATTATTTAAGCTACTACCGTTGCTTATCGAGCTGAAAAGGAAATTATATACGTTAGTCAATTTTCTCAAAAAACAAGGTCAAATTCTTACATAGATATAACAAACTTTTACTCATTAAATGTTCACACTAACATAATTTATTCAAATTTTGTTTGTAATATTGATACTGTGATGTTATTTATTATATGTTACTAATTATAATGCAGCATGAATAATAGTGATCATGATTTCTGTATTTTTCGTGTAAGGAGCGTGTAGATAAAAAATGTGTATTTTAACACCCTCCCCGAGTATAGTATCTTCCAAGCTCTTCCACGCCAGTAACTTTTCATCAAATAATACTTCAGGTTCACTGTGCTTACTCGATATTAGGTTTCTCTTCCAATACACGATGTCCTGACAAGAAATGCCTTATTTTGCTCAAGTATTATTACATGCACGATATGGTCTATTTATGACTTTGAAGTGATCGTTGCCGACTGTCACGTGTCGACACGTGCTCGCATTTAAAATGTTATACACATATCGTCCTGTGTATCTAGTATGTTTTTCAACTAAGTTTAAAATTGTTTGCATTTACATTACAATGTTGTTTGAGAACACTTGACTCAAAGTGCTATCTGGAAACACAAATATTATTTTAAGCTATACTTTATACAAATATATAACTAACAATTTCGAAAAAAACGTTTCTCAAAAAACGAATATCAATTAATGAGAATTCATTAATTATTTTAATAGTCGACATTTTTTGTCACACTTAATTTTGAATGAATGGTAATAAACAGTATATCAGTGGATTCTGTTCCGAGATTGATACACCCGAAAAGTTAGTATTTAAATCATCATACCAGTTCATTCGTAAGAAATCGCTTTCACGAACAAGCATCGTGTTTGATTTAAAGGCAATCTACTGAGATTACCATTTTTGTAATGGTTAAGTTAATTGTATAAAATTCTTCTAGCTTGCATGGTCGCCTCTCAAAGCGGTCAACAGCCTGAAATATATGGCATCGATCACGATCATCAACGTAACGATCTGCCTTGGGAATATCGAGATCAAAGATAAGCATTAGGTCCTGTTCGAGGCGCCGTCGTAAAGAACATGAGATCTTAACTGGACGATTTTGTGGCATCATACGATGAATGTTCACCCGTTTGAACGTCCATTCGCTTGTTCGAATATGCTGCTCAGCGGGCGCCATCACCAACTCTGCACCCTCGCATCAGTCAAGACGTTACTCGCTTTCGTATCATTATAATTGAATAGTAATAAACAAGTCTGATATAAAATTCGAAAGCATAAATACGTCACATCTGGAAAATGTACAACCATATTTAGTGATTTACTGAGATAGAACAATATCACTCATATGCGAATAATTTCACGCTTATACAAACATTTCTTTTCAAATATCATTTCAAGTGATTCACATTTTCAACTTCTTATCAAACAATCTTTAACCACTTCGTGGATAGTAATGAGAAAATCAATACGTATCTCAAATATCTTAATTAGTGGCATCAATTTTTGTTGAATGTTTTTTAATTTTCTCCAATTTTACGACTTTCTTCAAATTAATCATTATACACATATATTCATTCCTTAACGATTAATATAATACTTTCAGAAAAGTGTGAATTCCGCAATATTTCATAGTTTCAAAAATATAAAACTATCTCATTGTCATTCCTCTCGACTATTTAAATATCATTATATGTTATTGCAGCATTTGAGCCGCAGAAAGTTGTCCGAAAGTTTCGAACTCCATAAACATTTCATTAGACATTCATGCCTGCAAAGTTCCAGATCAGTGACTACGTCCGCCCATAAAGCACGCTCTGCTATGATCCTAACGAGACGAAAAAGCCCGTAATTAACTTCGACACCTTGCCAAGAAAATGATTTAACGTAGACACATATACGTGTAGTTTCAGCTTGATTCTTTCATCTGTTCGACAGATGTTGGCAGAAACAGACAACTTTATAAGTTCGACGTGCTAAAATTATTTTCATAATATAAAAATAAACATTATTTTCAGCATATTAACGTATGGATTTAAAGATATATGAAAACGTGTATATCAATGTATACTAACGATAATATTTCACATTATTAAACTATTAATTTCAATTTTAACTGTACGATTGAAAAATCTTTATGTATCTATGATTGATTTATTCATATGCACATAAATTTTAAATCTTAGCCGATATATTTCAAGGCGTTAGATAAACTGGAAGCATTTCTTTCAATAATTTGCAATATATTTTGTTACAATAATGAGAATACCAACAAATACCCTAAAGGAACGAATGGATGCAAATAGGGCATTGCTCCAATGTGATAAATCAGTCTGAACAGCTTCTTCTGTCTTATGATTTGTGTGCCTTGTTACGCAATCAAGCATGTGCTGGCTAGACGTGGAAAAACTAGGCAGGAAACCACGTGAGGCCCACGTGGTACTCAACGGTTGTGCCAAGACACAGAATTCGCGGATTAAAAGAAAAGTGTTCCAAACAGTCCTAAATCAATGAAGCGTTGAACTCCACAGATGCACCGTAACCATTTATCATTCAAGCACGTAGCATGTAATATATGCATGATCGTGAAGCTTATAAAAAGTTGCATCAAATAAAAAATGAAACATATTATTTATTACCGTCACAATTAATTTCACAACTTTTATAGCATGATTGATAATTCAAATAAAATTATCACTCAAACTGCATTCAATTTGCTTTATTACTTATACCTATAAAAACACTTGAAATTTAATGTTAGGGCTATATGTACATCCCAACCGTATACGCAAATCAGGTGGCATTAAAATAGATATTAGAATGAAGACAGGAGTACGTTGTACACTTGCACCAAAAACAACCCTCGATTCAGAGTAATTAAATACCAGGCACGTGGAGATCTACTTTCCCCTTAGTTTGTCCCCTTTCCGAGTACAATAAGTATGGGGTCAGGTTATTGATATTACACCAAGGATATAAATGATCGTACCGTGAATATGAATATTATTAATTTCATTGGTACGATTATAGCGTGTATCAATAGTATATTGCATCAATTTGTCATGACTGTTAATTTCACCCTTATAGTCATTGCAAATCTGTCATTTGTCACCAATTCAAATGAAATAGATCTATATTATATATGTCTGAATGTGTACGATAAATTTTGCACTAACCAAAACTAAAATATTATCGAAACTGAAGAAACATGGAGCGTTTGCATCGGTAAAGTACCGTTTATGTATACAATAGCATTTTTCAAATTGTCATATCCATGCAACTAAAATGTTGGGAACTTAGGATGAGAGTTGAGTGCTTAGTCATCGTGCTTAGTTGCGACAAGGTATAAAAAATTGTCTGGTGAATTCAGGCGCCATGGCATACAAATATTTTTCATATTTGACCTACGAAAGCAACCTGTCGAACATTTTGGACAACGTCACGTTTCAAAGATCAACATTTAGAAACGTCAATCATTCAATAGACATACAGCGTTATTTGTAACCATACAGTATATTTTAACAACTACTCTGAGATTAGCATAAAAAATTGCTTCATTAAAAGCCAGTTTTAAAAGTACGCTGATTTACTATCTATTAGCTATATTGTATCTTAATTATATTAATTATGCCTATAATATCAATAATTATAATTTTACATTTAACTTGTATAAAATATATAAGATGTCATTTTTTTTAACTTCAAGACGACTTTCTTGCATTCTAGTTCATATCAAACTGATCATCCAATCGATGTAAAATATTGCCCTTTCATGTCAAAAGAATATAGTAATCGACTCATATCTAAAAATATATTTGATTCTTGTCGAAATATCAAGCGAATTTCAAACTTTTCTAATTCATTTTATTTATAATCATATTTCATCATAATGATTTTATTAGAAAAAAACTTCAAAGAGCAAAAGTCATAAAATTATTTAATTAAGAGAAATAAATACCTCAGCTCAAAATAAAAGCCACGGAAATCGATTAATTTTGTTATGCACTTTATATTGAATCGTAATTAAAATTAAAATACTTATCGATTTCCTCATTTTAACTGATTTCTCAATTTATTTAATTCAAGTTGAAATTATTCATCCCTTTTATTTGAGTTAGATATAAACTTAATTAAAAAATACGAAAAATATTTTGATACAGAAATTGTTCAAATTAATCAAGTTCGAACTGAATAGTTAAACATAAAGCCAGAATCAACATAAAAGTCTCACGTAAAAATAAAACAAAACTTGAATTATAACTTGAATTAACTATATCAAAAACTAGTTTCTACTGAGAAATAAAATGACCCATATAGAAAGCAAATAGCAGTGACATAAATGGTAATAGTGATAATTAAAATAACATCTTTAAGCATTCAATTTATAACTGATACTAGTATATTCATATAAATAAAATATCTTAAATTGTGATTATCAAAATTGCATTTACTCAGTTTAGCTTGTATACATATAATATATTTAAATATACAGAAACATTTCAACTCATATATGAATAGTCAAAATTATTATTAAAAATATTTTAATAACATGTAATGTACATATCTATTATAATGTAAATTCTATTTAGATTGTATTCTTAATTGCGATTATAATACGAAAGTGATAATATCTATATTGTTTTTACGTGTTTTACAATTTACTGGTATGTGTATATTATTAGCATTCGTCCTAAGATTTAATTTGGTGATAAATACTCATTAAAAATTTAAAATACTGCTATTTTATAGAACTGCCACAGTACAACACTTCTTAAGTATTCGCAAATTTCACTTTAATCCATTTCAACAAAGTGTATACAAATTAGAAAAAAATTCAACATTCATTAATATTAATTTTCTTATTCACTGAATGATATCATAAGTTGTAAATTGTAGTAAAGATAGTCACTTAAAATGAAAATCAATATATATTAAAGTTACTTATCATAATAAAGCTCCTCCAAATGTAAAAAATCAAATTTTAATCATTTTTCAAACTTTTGTTGGTTTTTACTAAATCATATAAGCTCCTTCACGGAAAGTCTAGCTAGGGCCTTGGCTGAAAATTTCGCGAATTCAGAAAAGAAAGGTAGCATTGGTGACGCAACGAGTTCGGGAATCAATGAGAAAGTGCGCATCTCGTTGATAGCGTTTAACGGTGACGGCGACATCGGCAACGTCGGTCTCTCAATGACATAGTGATGCCGCACTCGACAAAGGACGAAAAAAGGTCTAAGAATGCCGACGGGCATATTTCGGCCCTGTCACCTCAGAGGCCCCCCTTCCAGCGTTTTTGGCCATCTTCGTCTACGAGTTTGGGTGTCCTGTTCGGCCCGCTAGTGCCGTCTCACTTGGAGCGATTGCGTGCTGACACATCTACCTGTGGCCGGAGCTACAGGCTCTTCATCTTTTGCCCCGGGGTTGTTCCCACGGATCCTAACCTCCGGCTAAAGTGTGCTAAGTCCAGCGCAAGCCGCACAGGATGTCGTCCTTGTCGATATCGTCTAGCTCCGCCGACCGCCACTTTTTTGCGCAAAAACCAGCAGCTACGTTGAACGGCAGCCGCTGTCGGACATTCCTCCGATCTTCCGGTTTTGATATCGAGTGTCACATTGCCACTGTGCTCTCCCACCGTTTATTTGTTCCGATATTAATGTCCGCATTAGTCTCGACACGTTGATATTTTGCTGAAATCCAAAAGCAAAATTTTTCAACAACAGTGGTCTCCCATCAAGCTCGGGCGTCATTCAGCACCTAAAAACAAGAGGTCAAGTCTGAACAATTTTCACTGCACGCGAGTTATGTGGTAATGAGCGTTGCTCTGTTCAAAAAGTCCAGAAGGACTTTTTTTACCCTTTTTAGGCTCTCCATTTTTTTTTATTTTATGGTTTTTAGCTAAGTTAATGCTTTTCCAACTTTTTAGCTGAGTCCAGCTTATGAGAAACAATTATTTGTTTCTACAGATTTTAGAATGATTTTCAACCAGCAAATGACATAACTTAAAAATGTTGAAGAAAAAATAAAATTTAAAAATTGTCTTACCGTATTATTAAATAGATCTTGATAATACCCTTTTATACTAAACTATCACAGCTCCATATTTATGAATACTACTCAGTCATTACCCGATTATGATAATCCTTGCGATAATATGTGATTCTTCTAATATATGACGTATTAAACGTAATCATCACGCAGAGAACTAGCGTCAATTTAGTAAATCGATCAATAATCGTTATCTTTCAAAGATCACAAATCTTGTCTCAGGTTTGGTGTCTTACAAGAAGACCTGCCGACCCGCATCTTCTACTTGGACCCCACGCAAAGAAAGCGTGCTCTCTCACGAGTCGGATTTATGACGTACAGTTGCAACTCTCCATACAATCGCTGTCAGTGTTATATCTGCAATTCGCATAAAAATTCATTCACTCTATGTGAATATTTCAAAACGAACCATGTCAATAACTGAAATACATGTTAGTTCAAATAAATGAACCACTGACTGAAAAAGAATCATTCGCTTTCTTATATAAGATACTAACTTGTAACCTTTTACATGATGTTCAAAAGAGCATTCCATTGAAATCCAGTAGTACTTTGAAAATTGTTTTTGTCTCAACTGTGCCTTGTTAGACGTACAGATAAGTTGGCCTTCCAAATGTTTGCGCCAGCCAAAAATTTCGAAAAGGCTACCTGCACCGCAGGGTGCCAAATGTCAAGCTTCATGCAAAAGGAATAGATCACCGATCAGGAATCAAGTCCGAAATGATTGGTACAATAAGTGAATTAGGCAGCATGATTCATGCATTCCTTCGTGTCGAGGTCCTCACAATGAATAATGATATCTGATTTGTCTTCTGGTCATCGACTCAAGAAAGTCACCATTATGACCGTATCGATATGGGACATTTTAATCGCTTTGTAATCCTTCAGGATAATTAGTAGATCAAACCTCAATGACATGCTCTAAAGATCGTTCTTTTTTTCGTTCGTGTTAAAAACGAAACAAAATATACTTTATACATTTTTAACGGACAAATTTTCCATAGTTTACAAACCGATAATATTTGATTAATCGAGCTTATTTTTACTTCTAGTTTTTGCAAATAACGACTAGAAATTTGCCATCATAAAAAGTAGCATTTCCTTCGTCATAAAATATGCGTGGAAAAATTAACAGAAAAATGTGAAATTGTAAAACAAGTTGGACAAATTTATATAACTTAATCGAATTAATAGTCGTTGAATAATGCATCGTTTAACATAATTAGCCAAAGCCGTGATAAGGACCGCAATTGAGTTTCTTCTTGGAGACAAGTTAGAAAAAGAATGCGGATATTCAAAGCAAAAGCGCAAGTGCTAACTAGACAAATAGGCAGCTACTATGTAGAAGTTTGCGAGCGTTTGAGTCAAGTGTCACTCGACTATGCAGGTGCATTACAAATGTAAACCTGGTCCTGGTTTTTTGAGCTGCCTCAACTTGTATATGGTTATGTGCCAGCTGTACAATATACATACAATGAACGTGACGCTGTCCGTCGGATTTCCAAGTAAGCGATCTCTTGACGTTTCCCATCGAGGCGTTTGACGTGACAGCCCTCGGAAGTTAAATAAAATATTGTTGCGTTTTAATGCAAAAGATTGAGCAAAATAGTTCTCAGCTGCGGGAAAAAAGGAGGAGAAAGAAAGAAAAAAGATTTGATGCTTCTGGGATCTCAGGGCAAATTCATCATCGCCAATTAAACCGTTTTCGGAAAAATGTCATTGTGGAAAAGAGTCCGCATTTTTCATATTAAATTCAACAGGATACAAAGGCAGCAGCAAAAAGCAGAGAACGGTATCACAAATGAGGATATAATTGTTCAAACGTTTAGCTCATCAAAAGCTGTCCCTAATTGGCACGACCAGTTCTACTTTCGCGCATAGAAACTCATTTAATTGCCAAGTCAGATTAGAAGTGCGCTGCGTGTGTGGCATCCAATGGAGGGCTCGTCCGATGTCGACATTTGTTTAGCGACGATTTTCACTCCCAAGTGTGGTGAGCCAATCGAGTTTCTCGCTTCGGCGTAGGCAAAACTGGCGAAACCCATGTATGACAGCAGAGCTTGACCAATTATGACAAATTGCAACACGTCAAAGTTGATTCGCAAAACTCGGTTCAAATTAATAGAGCTATCGTGAGCTCTCATGGGGATGATGAAATGAATTCAACCATTCGTTAGCAAACAAACGTTTTGCATAATTTCACTTCACAGGCTCCATTAAACTAGGTTCTAATTCCTCCTTTGAAACACACGCGCCGCTCTGCGTTTTCATCAATTATCATTGTCCCTCTCTGTTTCGGCGACGCGCAAAACGCACGATTGGCCGCCCTAATACTTAACGTATCCATAGCAACTGCTCATTTCTGTCTCCCTCTCGCCCTCAGCAGAAGAGGGTGCAAGGCAAGGCAGTTGCGAGGGCGAATAACTCGCGAAAACACGTAAATTAAACGCACTATGGAGGTCGATGGGGCAAAATGGGTCTCGTCTGTGAAACATAGCTATCATAAACGAATATTAAAACGCACGTTTTACAGCTAAAATTAGGATTTCTTTTTTTATCCTTTGTCCATGACATGCAATGATTTTGAATTCATATTATTTGGACAAAACAAATGAAAGAATTTTGATTTGCTGCTGTCTTCGTTTTATTTGCATCTTACATGTTGATATACATTCAGATCTTATACTTCAGAAGTTTACAGTGATAAAAATATTGTCATATTTGAAAGTCATAAAAATAATACTTGCACACTTTTGTTTCGTAATTAAATGTATGTACAAGTGCATTATGTTATCGAGGTTTCGGCGTCAATATTATAACTTACAACGAATACGATACGTTGAAATTCATATTCGTGAGATTACGAAATAAGTACAAAATCAGTCTTTGTGTGAAATTATACAAAACTCAGATCAAAGTCAATATCACTTCGTTGATAATAGATTATTAAAATATCAATTATATCAAACATTATAGCTACATAATAAAAGTAGAATACACCGAAAAAATTAAAATACAATACAAATTATTTAATGATTTTAAATAATGCCTAATTGTAAAATACAACTTTTAGTACTAAAAAAACTCATTTTTTCAGCGCAACCTTGAACACATAATGTTAAACTAATTATTAATATATTTTACGAAGTTTATAATTTATACGATTACAATGAAAATA
>JABFQD010005700.1:0-10466 GCA_022817045.1 Psix sp. ZL-2020
AAACTATTCAGATCAAGTTTCGGCAATTAAAATAAAGACTTTACGTTATGAAGTTGTATGATGAGGAAGCGAAGAAGAAAGATAAATGTGGTGCGAGAGAGAAGTGATAATTATCTCCATAAAAAGATGCGTGACCTTATTGTCCGCCATCTTAAAAATGCATTGGACTTCTATCAAGTGCCAAATTTGTAAATGAAACTTTGACACGTCATCAAAGTGATTATATCAACCTGTGTCAGAAAATCAAAATTAAAATCTTTTACGTAACTTCATCGCTTTAATCACGTGATTATAGTAGCTAATCTGAATCGGACTATTTTTCAAACAGTCAAACAAATAAAAAAAATGGTACATTTTCTCAAAATTTGGTTATTTTAAATTTTGAAATGATGTAATTATGTTATGAAATGTAGTATGAATTTTGTTTTTAACAAATATGTGTTTTTATCAGAAATGTTTTGGGGTCACAAACAGAGGCTCGCAGTTTAATAACATGATAATGAAATCTATTTAGCGAACGAAATTGAAATGAATTTTTGATTCTCGTGATTTAAAAATTTGTTATTGAAAGCTATTGATTGTAGTATCTTAGTCTTAACCATCGATTAAATAATCTTATAAATACAATAATTAAGAATGTCAGAAACACTTAAAAGTAAAACTTAGCATAATTTTCAAATAACATGATTATAAATATGGTAAATATAAATCATACTTGACTTCAAAAACTTAAAAGCAAAAGCGATAAAGCAAAAGCGCAAACGCAAAAAAGGGAGCATTTTGGTGATAAGGGATGGCAGGTAAGTAGAAATGAACTAGCGGTTTAGCATTAAAAGCATCACTTTATTCAACCATTTGCATCGTAATTCTAATCTTAATAATAACTTAAACCTAGAAGCAAAGAAAACCATAACAAAAACAAATGAAATAAAAAAAGACAAGCAATGCGAATGAAAGCGACACGGAACACGGAAAGTGACAATATAAATCTCAGTTTCCGTGGCCGAAAGCAACTAAATATAACAAAATTGTTGGCAAAAATATAAGCAGAGATAAAAAAAACAATTTTCAGTACTCGAAGGCGATGAGAAACAACAAACTATTTCTTGTTCGTTATGAAATTGAAATTGACACATAAAAAATGGATAACATAAAAAAAAACCATGCAAAAAAGCGTTAAAAAGAAGATGATAACCTCAAATGAAAGATCGGTAATAAAACGAGTAAATTGACCGAGGAGCAATTGGTCTCCGGGTCCGAAATTTGCGCAAGGTTATGGTAGAAGGAAAGGTTTGGTTTCCCATCGCCAGTCAGGGAAAGAAGCGGCGCGCGGCGTCGTCGGCAGAAGCGTGCGGCTGCGTGGCTGCGAGCCACTCACCGTTGAGTTTGTCGATGGCGCGATCAGCGGTCGATTGATCCGTGCAATCGACGAATGCATAGCCGCCCCGCTTCACTAATATCGTCGTGCATGACAGGTTATGGTCCTGGAACAGATGGCGCAGACCGATCTCGTTGCACTCCGACGGCAAATTTCCCACGTACAGCTTCGACATCCTCACAGCCGATAGGCACACGACTTTTCGTGATCGAGGAAACTATGCAAATTGCCAATCAATTTTCCAATTGACATCCCACCGAACTCGTCGTCGACGGACAGGCAAAATCACCACAGCACATTTTTGTCATTCGCAAAGCCACGAAGCAATTAAGTTAATTAACGGTTTTTCATTTGAATTTTGCGACCGCACTTCGACTTACTTTTGGCTTAGAATATTCTCGCAAATCTCAAAATTCAAATTAACCGTTTTTTCCTCGCCGACCGAGTGCTGGATTTTTGCCTGTCGATCGATGCAATTTCGCGGGGAAAAACTCACGGGAAAAGAGCAACGCGACGACTGTTACTAGCGCGAACTCATTTACACTCGCGATCGGTGTTTGTTCGCTGATCGTATTTTGTTATCGGCGCGCTGTACCGCTCCTCACTTTCCCTCGATCTGTTCTCGCGGGAGTCCAGGATTGACACTCGTCCGCTCGTTGCGCTGCCACGGGCTTCGTCCGGCCGCCGATGCAAACTCGTTTGCTCGTCTCGTTGCGTTTCTTCTCCGCGTTATTTTTCCTTCTCCTTTTCGTCGTCTCTTCTTTTCTCCCGTCGGTGCTATTCTTTTTCGCGTCTTCCTCTTTGGTCGCGCGCGGCGCCCTTTCTTTCAGCGCCGAGCTCTTTATTCGCGCGAGCGCGCCGCTCGCATTGGCGCATCCGGTACCACGTGGTGCCCCCACCCAGATCAACCGGCAGCTTCGCCATTGGCGCGCTTTCGCACGCCGGCTCTCTCGCGCGCCGCCGCCGAGACAGCCGGCGAGGTGTGCGCGCGCGCACACGCGCGCTCCTCTTTCTTGACCTTCTGCAGAATCTAACGGGTGTTTCGTTACGAGCCGTGCACAAGAGCTTATTTGAATTTAGCGGCAACATCAAACACACAACAAATTTACACTCCTTCGCGGGACAAGGCCTTTTTTGAATTCCAACTTTTTCCCGCGTTTTTACTACTGTATCGATGGAGACTTATTTCTACTGCGCGTCTTACAAAATGTTCCGTTATTTTACTCTATGCATTGTCAATTTACAGATTCACTGTAATTTTACAGAATTCGGTATTATATAACGAACATGTTTTGCAATTTTGGTGCAATTTTAAAAGTGATTAAAAATTCAAAGAGAATGAGGTGATGCTTAGAATAAAAAGTCACGTGACTTTGTCATCTTTGTAGAAAACATACACTAATTAATAAATTGTGAAATTCATTTATCACATCTATAAACTTTAATAGTGAACGTTTCTAATTTTTTTAATGTCATTATTATTGTTACACTGTAAATATAAATAATTCGATAATTTATCTATGAAACTTGAGTTGCTTAAACCGCTTTTCATATTAAGCAGCATTATATTAAAAAATAAAAACACGCTCATAAAATTATTTATTATAATAAAAGGGTACTATATAATGTTGTCTAAATAGAAAGTAATTTAAGTTAATTTAGAGTTTTTAGATAAATCATCATTGCAAATACTTAAATTGACTAAATTTTTTTTCATTATAAGTTACTCGATTTCATAGAATTGTAAAAAACTATTTGCTCAATATCATATATGAAGTAAAATATGTCAATTGTGTACATTATATATGGTTATATATAAATACAACTAATATCATATCTCTAAATCATCACGATGGAAAATTTATGAACTTTTTTTCTGAGTAATTTAAAGTTCAATATGTAAAATTACAGTATTAGTACAACCGAAATTTCAATTAATAATACTATTACCGTAATTTTACTGCACTCTATATAAAATAACAACAAAATGAGTGACAAAAACTCAAAAAACGCTTACACAAATTCGATAAAAAATTTCACACGGAACATGAAATTGCCAAATCAACGAGCCGATCAAATGTCTCGTAACGAGCACACGATCAAAACATACAGTTGAATCAAGTGAACTGAAAATGTGCAGTTCAATCTCGACCTAAGTTATAAATCATAACTAAAATAGTCAGCACTGCATTGCTACATCTTGTAATACAGACCACATAATATAGATATTAATAAGATATTTTGTAACAGCTTGACTATTATTCCGGTCTTGGGTTCCGCAGATCTACGATGTGTTTTGGAAGTGGCTGTCGCAGACGAAATTCAGCGCACAAGGGGGTTTGAGCTATCTAGTGAAGGGGACAATTTTGAGAGTCGCCGTCTCTATTTCAGTACAATTTCCGGTTTTCGCGGCGCCCCCTCTGCCTCCTCCTGGTTTCGTTTCGTCTCACTTGCCCTTGTTAGGTTAGCCAGCGTCCCTCCCTTTCTGTGTTTTAGAAAGCGCGTGCCGACTACCGACCCTTCACAAGAACTTGCGACCATTCGATTGGCTTACTCTAGAGAACATTTAATCGTGCCATTTTAGCAAATGGACACGATCGGGCATTTCGACATCTATCCCACGTCCAAATGTTGCAAAAACCATTCGCAACATTTGGGTCATCGTTTCCGCCTCAGGTCGGAAATGAAGTGGTCCAGAATAGAGCCTCTATTTTCTCTCTTCTTCCATTTTGGAATAATTAAGACTTGTTGCACTATTCCCAGATAGCAAAATGTCACAAATATTCTAGAAATTTTGCACAACAACAATACATTGTTTGCGTAAATGTTTGGAATTGTTGGTAAATAAACAATGTCTTTCAAAAAAAGTTACTAATAAAATTAAATTTTGCTGCAAACTTACTAAATATGCTGTTTGGTTTTTCGTGACATTAAAGTTTTAAATGAGATATTTAGTAACTTTTTCTTTTTGATTGAGTGGTAAAATGTTAATTATGATAAAAAAATGTTCTAAAAGAATTGAACTCGAGACTCGTTGTTTGTAACAAAATGTTTAATATAAATATGATCAAATTCTTATAGTTATTTATGTGATATTCAAAATTCATTTAAATGCAATGCACATTTCATTAAATCATGTTTGTCGACATAAGTTCGGTTAAAATATGAAACGCACGTTTTGCTATTGGAATATTTGCAATATCCTTCATGAATACGACAATGGTGATGCATCACGTGACCAATAACCTACTAGTTTATGCATTTATAAATGATAGAATAGAGAAACTAAACAGACAAATAGTGTAGAAATGAAGTGAATAGATTCCTTTGCAAAAAATTGTATTCAAAATTATATTTTTTTAATTGATTAATGTTTTAACCTTAAATTTAATAAATAGGGTAGAAATAGCTTTACTCTTATTAATTTTTAAAATTACCAAAAATTAGTCATTATTTATATTAAGAGCAATATATTATTACACCATTTGAAATTGGTATGAGTTTTGCTTCGAAAATGTATATTACAATTTTAATTGTGAAAAGAACATTTCTAAAAATTACAGAAAAAAGTGTTTAATTGTAGTGCCATCTATAAACTATAATATAATTGAATTTATCATTATATATAAAAAACATGACCTATTTGAAATAAATATGTTCAAAGTTCTTAAATTTAATCTTTTAGCATTTAAATAGCAAAATAATTTCATAGTATTTTTTAAAATAGTTTCAATCTCGTACATCTTAAAAAAATTAATATTTTAAATCGCTAAAGGACAGACAATCCGATTCACATAAATATGTCCTTTACTATAATAATAAATAGAAATTAATAATTTGCAACACGTCATCAAACTAAAATGATTAAAAACAAAAAAATAAAATGATCAATTTTGAATTCAAGTAAAAAAAAATGGAAACGTGAATTTCAAATCATCACATCTTTGGTTTTTGTTTACAATAATACATCTAACCACAACAACAAAATACAAAGGTCATACCTTTGTATACAAAGCCGACCTTCAAATGTAACTTCTTCAATCAATTATTGAAAACAAAAATAAAACATTCTTCAGTGTTTCTGGAACTGTTTACTATTCATACTAGTTTTTAGATATAAATAATCCTATTTTTGTTATTTAAACATCTTAATTATACTTATATTATTATTATTAGATCAATATCTGGGGTGTTATTCAGTCGCAGGTATACAACCATACCTAACCCTATACCTGTATATATTGTCATTACTATAAGTTACATATAGTTATGGGATATTGAATAGACATATCAAATAAATAACACATCGAAAGAATGAGAGAAACTGAATTGTGTTTTTTGGAAATGGTGGTATAAATACAAAAAGAACTTGTTCTGAAAGGACACAAGTGTCGCTTTGGAAATCGTGCGATGAACCTTGCCAAAAATATTGCATTGATGTTAAATTAGCGTTGCTCATTTGCAGGGGGCACGGCAAGCTAACGTTTTGCTCATGGCTCGTACGTAACATGGAATTGAGGCGTGCCTCAAAACACGTTGTACAAAGTTGGGTTAGAAATTCGACCAAGTTATATAATTTTGATATAATGTCAAAGCGTATGAATATAACAAAGCTATGAATAAATTTACTTCATTTTGAAGAAGTTGTTTGTCAAGGAGTAGACCAGTTTCGTTTGACTATTTTTAAGTTCCTTTAAAGGGGAATTCAAGCGATATAAAATGTATTCGAATAGTATACATCGTACAAAGACGCTTATTTCAATATTATTCAGATAGTTCTCGTAATCAAAATACATGATAATCATCGCCGTTTTTTTCGTTAAATAAAAAAATGTCTCAATACTTGCAGTCACGTGGTTTTTGAATTGTTGGTATCGGTCTGTTTTGTTATTTTATTGAAAAGGGAAAATGAACAAAAATGGGAAAAATATTTAGGAACACGGTAGTGCGCCGCGCCAAGAGTGGAAAATTAATGAAGTAACAAGATTAATAACTGTTATGATGCCAAGCAATAAGGAATCAAAAAGTACGAGCTTAGGAAATCTTGAATTAAGCCAGCTGCTATGTCATTAGGTTCTAAGGTGCATCGACTTGGAAACAAAATTCGAACGTTGGTCGTTTCGTACAAATCGATCACTATAGTCGAACTAAAAGCATCGTTAACTCATAATAAAAATAGATCAGTTGGTTTCAATTTTATTATCTCATTTTTTGACAATTTTAACACTGAGAAAAAAAAATAAATTGAAATATTGTTTTATTTTGTAAATGAACAAGTATTTTGTGAACAAATAATTCCCACAAACAATGTTTTTAAATAAAAATAAAAACAATGATAAAAATAAAACAATGAAAAAACATTGTTCAACGTAAATACAAACATGAGCGATTATAACAATTGAAATTAAGTCATAACAATGAACAAAATATGAGAAAAACAAAACAAATTTTTACCGACTGAGATTAAAGAGTTTAGGAGATTCCTACTTTACCGTCTGATTAGTCATTTTTTATCACGAGCTTCACTATGTTTTGTCGCTACTTACTTTTTCTCCCCCAATAACTTAGAATTTAAATTTATTGTTTATTAAACATAAATTTCCAAGGAATTAAAAATACTGCAATTAAAAATTAAAACAGGGTGAATTTGTATACGAGGTGTGAAAATATGTTAACTTTGAAATGCATTGATAAACAGAATTGGACGATGATGAAGTTTTATGACCCTATGCTTTCATAAAACTGAAATCACGCATTGTAATAAATACAATTTGGAAAGTGGGAAGCCAGATGCTCAAAGTGGCATTAGCCATATGCGATGAGAATCACAAAAAGAAAAATTGTTCGGCGTACTCATGCAGAGAAGAAACGTCTTTGAGCGCACACATTGTGTATCTTGTCATACGTATGTCAACGTTTCTCCTTAAAAGAACATACGTGACATGACACAACACTTCATTTCGATCATCTTCAAAAATATGTTTTCGTCAAGTTGTCGACGAAGGGCTGAACAATAAAATTTGACGAAAATTCAATTCATATATATATATATATATATATAAATACAGTCTCAAAATATTACAATTTTTGTTCAACAATGAGACTTAACTAAATTCCGTTTAAATGTATAATTTAAAAATGAAAACCAAAACCAGAGACAAAATATTTTGTTATTAAAAGTGTTTATTTAACTAATCCTATTGTTATTCAACTGGAAAGTAAGAAGAGAAATGCTTTTCAATAAGTAAGTCAGTTTATTGAAGTCAATAATTAACGAACATCTATTGTACGCAAGCGCACACTATTTCTAATTAGCAAGGTCAAACTGCGACTGACTGTGTGCGCCAAATATGACTAATCAGTCTGATTGTTGCACCCCTCCCTTAATGACGTCATCTAATCTTCAATATAA
This sequence comes from Psix sp. ZL-2020, assembly GCA_022817045.1. Taxonomy (NCBI): domain Eukaryota; kingdom Metazoa; phylum Arthropoda; class Insecta; order Hymenoptera; family Scelionidae; genus Psix; species Psix sp. ZL-2020. Next base: position 7,791 of record JABFQD010005700.1, read on the forward strand.
TCATCACAACAATTGTTTCAATAAATAGTACGTGTAAACAATTGTAACAATTTTCCAAATATTTAATTTTTAGTTCCAAAATAATACGCTAGGATTATGTGGCAACTGTGTTTATTTAAATTATTTGGCGGTTGCTTTCGAAGAGTGAAAACAATGATCGGTAGACATTCGTGGGGAAAATAATGTAGGAAATAATTTTTCCGATAGACGCAGACTGCATAGAGGGACTAATGAACAGTTGGCTTCTATTGGTAGTAGGTGCCTGCATTTGGGCTCGTTATATTACGGTCAGGCAGCTGGCTTTGCCTGCGACGACCTTTCCCCCTAAAGAACAAAGTTCTGTACCCCTGACATTTCTCTAGCCCACTGCCTCTAGGCTCTCTAGTCATAGCCTAGGAAAATATTATACGCTTGCCAAAATCCAAATACCTATTACAACATAGATCATAATGTATTTGCATCGAATTGCAATTACTAACTTTAAAATTCAACAAAAATTCTTCACTTTAAAAACAAAGATTTTTGTTTATACAAATTTGTTTACGAAAATCATTTGTTTTGAACAATTGTTTACAATAAAGCTTTGTTCATAAACTCTGTTCACGAATGTTATTTGTTTACAGAGTTTATAAACAAGACTGAATTGTTTATTTGCGTTTGTTTATCAAGGTTATTTTTCGCCCTTGAAAGACGTTTACAAACATTTATTGTTTATTTACGTTCTGGATTTGTATTTTATTAGAAAGAATGTTTATGAACATTGTTTGTGTTAGAAGTAAAATTCAGTTTTGGAAAAGCTTTGGAAATTAATATGTAAATGGAATAATTAATTGTTAGAGACGATTACGAAATGTCGCGAAAGGAAATGAGACGCACAAAAACTTGAGCGCCATAAAAAAGTTTTTGCGTGTCGACATCTTTTCGGGTGTTTTTTTCTTGGCGATTCGTTTTTTGGACAATTTTTTGTCGCTGTTGATGTTAAGACACTTGAACAATAAACTTTTGTCTTCGAAAAAGATCGCGGTATCGGCAGCTGCGAGCATTACAAATGGTCGGGATAACGAGCGCATCCAAAGGATCACGAGGAAACTATTATGCCGCTGTGAAATCGGAGAAAAAAATTGGCGTTGCGCACAAAAGGAGCGCATCCAATGATGACAAAATTCAGGGGCTGAAAACTTTCTCCCGGATAAGAACTACGGCGTTATACGCTTCTTCTGGGTTCCCATATTAAATAATTATGCGCGAATCCAGAGTTATTTATGTCCTGAAATCAAAAATGACATCTGACTTTAAAGTCTATTTTACGATCAGACGAAAATCTTTTAATCATTTTGATGAGGCCCAAACGGTCATTTTTAACTTGTGGAACAAACGTCGTTTAATTTACCATGAGTATAGAAAAACAGTCCAAAAATAACGGTTTATTAAATCGATAAAAAACTTACATGATATAAAATTAAAAATTTAAATTTGTATTCATTTAGGCTAAAATTTTGAAATGTATAAAACTTTATTTTTCATTTGATAGAATTATTTATGAAAAATATTAGACATTTAAAATTTAAATTTAAACATTGATGTATAATAAAATCATAATAAAACCTTGATTTATCAGATTTCTGTCGCATCTTGTGATATAAAACTGTCTAATATTTAATCTTGATTCAAACAATCAGAAAGTCCGATTTTAGTCAGAATATGTGACAATCTCAGATGATTTTTGTTCCAGTTTTAAAATACATCAATAGGTTTTACTGGCGATATCAATCGTCCATATGTCATGACGAAACTAAAAAGTTGGCAATAATGTTGACTGATATTTTTCAATCAAGAAAAGAGAACATCTGATAATGTACATTTATTTTATTTTGGAAATAGCTTCTTTTAACTTATTCTGATTTTTATCTGTCGATTAATAAATAATTTAAATTCCAAGTTGATAAGTTAGCCTTTGTTACTTATTTTACTATTTATTTTTCTACGAGTTGTTTATTTTTAAAATTTGCTTACAGTTAATGTTTGTTTACATCGTTTGTAAACAAAGAATGTTTAACAATTTTTTATTTGTTTACATTTTTCTTTGTTTGTTTTATGTATAAACAATATTTTTTGGTTCTGAAATAGAATTTTAAAAATTAAATTTCTATATAATTTGAATTTGGTTAAAAATAAGGCAAGGTAAATTTACATGTTCCATATTTTTTACCATCTGAAAACTATTTATATTACAATGACTATTTTAAAGGTGCATAATTTTAGATAAATTTAATGAATTTTGAGAAATTATATAGTAAAATAGATAGTATAATGTGAAAATAATTTATACAAATAATTTTTATTATAATAAAATAATAATTTTATGGTTCATAGGAAAAATATTTTAACTTCACGATATTCAAGATGGTATATATGTAGTAATTTTGTATAACAATTAAAAATTTATATGTAGTGATCGATAATTTTCTTTATCATATGCGCACTGTATATGAACCAATATCAAATATTACTAAATGTAATAAATGATTATATATGATCATAAATTTTATTTGTATTCCATATGTGTTCTATATTGTGTTCCATACATAATTGTCTTTAACCATAAAGTCAATTTATATGAGCAAAATCTGTTAAAACTGTGTTACTTATATTATATATAAATATTTCTTTAAATAG
>JABFQD010005701.1:0-10466 GCA_022817045.1 Psix sp. ZL-2020
ATCTGCATCGCATTTTGTCGTACGTAAAATTTTAGTAATATTCTTTAATTATAATCAAAGTGTATAACAATTTCATTTCTCAATATAATTATTTATATATATTTATCTTAATTAATATAAATTGTCAAAATCTTACTTCCAGTTTTTTTTGTCTCTTGACATATCAGACTTATATATGAATCCGTAATTTCAATCATTATGTATCTATAATTTGGGAATTCAGTTTTAGTTTAATGTCGATCGATAATATCAAAAGTCACAATAATTCCGAGGATTCATTTTAATCATGATTTTATGTATAAAGAAGACATTTAAAAAATTATTTAATGAAACCACGTCATATTTTAAAAATCACCAACAATTTTGAACGCTGACTTTTTACAAATAATATGCTAATATATATGTTTAAAAACTCAAAATAAAAAAAGGTTAATTTACATCTTCGTAAAAGTAAATGAACAAATAGCCGAATATAAGATATGAACATGTTTTGATAAGAATGCTAATATATTTTCTCAGGTTAAAATTTAGAAGCAAGAAATTAACATAATTTAAACTTTTCATTTATGTTTTTACTTTATCATCAAGTTTAGCATAAATTGTGTTAATTTTTCATATTTAATGAACCATTTTTTCCTCCGTGTACTATCAGGGGAAGACCTTTAATAGGGAGGCGAGAAGACGTATCGATGTCAATCAATCATTTTGTAAGGATGATGGGCAGATAATGATTTCATTAGCTGATATGATAATAATAATATTGATTATTTATCAAATCTGTCCGTATTAATTTGCTATTGATTTTATAATCATCTTTTCTACTCGTTCTTGAAAGGTTAGCTCTTCACAATTCTACAATACTTTTGTCTCTATCTGAGTGGAAATTCACGCAATGAAGCATCTCGGAAATGTTGTAATTTGATGATTTAATTCTAATTTGAAACAGAATAATTATCTTGTTTCTCTTCAAATTAATTCCTATTTGTATTAGTTCAAGGACTTTTTAGAAATTACTTTGAAATTGACAAGATTTTTATTTTACCTTCTTCTAATTGTAAATAATGTACGAGTTTATAATTACAGGAAACGAAGATGAAAAATCCCATTTGTTGTATTTTCTGTTTTAGGTGGCTGAGCTAAAATCTAATTTGTGTCACGTCATTTGGAGTTTTTGTTAAAAAATGCGTGATATTGAAGTGAGTGATACGCGTTTGCCGATTGGCGCTGGCGATTTTACTTATCAGTGTCGTCGTGTCAACGATGACAAAGCGCACGTTCGCGATGTTCACTCCTGCGTGTCAAAAGTTGAGTGCGGACTTCCGGACAATTTGGTATGTACGTGCTTTACCCGGCCGAAGAACTTCTACGCATCTATGAGAATCCCATTCGTGAGAATGTACTGAGTTCAACAGAGATAGATTTGACTAATAACTACCCCAAGGAGAAAATTGTTGCTGGAAACAAACAGAACCAGCAATCTCGCAAAAAGCTCGATAAAAAACCAGATCGGGAAAAGGGAGCCGTGTCGTCTCGCAAGTCACAGATTAATGAAAGAAAAAAGTTCGTCATGATCAACAGTCGAAGTAACACTTCCGAGGAGGGCGCGAATCCTCTTAGGGAACTTACTCATGCCAATTTCAACGATTCGATAAAGCAACACAACAGCAATGCACTTAAACTTGTGCAAACTGGTAAGTTTAATCTAAACTCATGTAACTTCTTGTGATTTCAAAAACTCGATAAATTTGAATCTATGTTAATTAGATAGGTGACTGATTCAAATTATAATTAGTTGCCAGAATTGTATTTCTGATAATTGAAACACGAAGAATTTATCACTTTTATTACTAATTTATGTACTAAAAGTTTTATTTTTTAAACTGTTAAATCTGTAATACATTTTTAATCCATAAATTTTTGAAAGCTTTACTACTTTATATTACTATTTATTCATATTAGACCATAATATGAGAATAAAACTTCAAAATGTGTTAGTGCAGCTGATATGTTTTTTAGCAGAAAAATTTTTCTAAGAAATTGATTACTATTATTACCTTTTTTAGAACATCAGAATGTTAATAATATAATTTTCGACATTAACTAACCGCTGTTTATATCCACAAAATCTGTATATCTTTTAAATTATCGTAGAAGCTAAAAAACTGATCCCCATATAAAAATAAAGTGTTTTAATTCAGACTTTTAAACCATTTATTTTATTTTTTTATAAAAAGATATTAAAGCAATTTATAGAATTTTTTTATGCTGTAAGTTAAGTGAATTTTTCTTCATTTACGGAATCATTTACTTGATATAAAATCCATTAATTCAATTTCTTACTTATAATTAAATATTTATATTTTATCAATATTTTTTAATTATTTTAGTTTCTATTTGTATTATAGTAAAATTTAAATGATTTAATAAAAGGAAAGAAAATGGATAACTTAATCATTTTAATTAATGAACTTCTGTCCATTAATTCTAAAAAATATACGAATGCAACGTTATGTCTATATTTTTTTTCAAAAAGTAACTGCACCGACAGAAGATTCCTTTTTGACAATTGCAAGGCACTGAGGCCTGCAGAACTAATTATACACCTGTGTGTTCAAATATGCTGCTCTTACGAACTTGACTGATTTGCAAATGATAGTGTTTTCTTATAATTACAGAAGTTGTATTAGCAAAAGAATTTGAAAACCTATTTGATTTGAATGTTCAAAAACAAGATATATTTGTTGTATACATTTAATTTGCATTTCTCATGTATTCCAATTAGATTTACAGTAAATTTTATGTATTTAATCGAAGACATACGAAGACAGTTTTTTTTTAATAAATTTAGAATTTATCACATATATAATCTCCAGAACCTAGAACTTAGTAGAAAAATGTGGTCTAAATATATTAATATACTTTATTAATATAAATGTAAATAATAAATTATTAATAAAAATAATACTTAGATTAATATTTGTTTATACTTAAATTATGCATAAATACCTTTTGAGCATACGTTATATCTGTATAAATATATTCATAATTCATGTATTATACATATAGTCATCATAATTTAAACTAAAACAGCTTTTTCTCAAGAACTTATTTATTTTAATATATTCCCATAGTAGAATTAAATTTCTTTTTCACATTTTTAAAATACTTTATAGATTTTGTCATAAATAAAATATTATATAATCATATTAAAAAATCATATTATTTATTAGAGTCTAAATACACTTTCAAACTTTATTAAAAATAATTATCACATGTAAATAAGTTCTCTTTAGATGAATATCAATATATTATATTTGTATATACTAAGAAGAGAATATTAATTACAAACTGTAATCATAATAGTACATTACGCTTCAAGGCCCGAAAAGCTTGCTTTTCGACGACTGTGAAGTTGGCCACGAGGCGAAGCCGAGTTGTACGAAAGAGAGTTTATTTCAAGCCGTTTCATTTTCGTTCCTTAGATGGGCGGGAAAAAGATTTTCCGCATGGTTAAAGGGCAGAAACAAAGCGGTCTGGAAATGGCTCTTTTCGTTACACAACGATTATTATTAAAAAGACGTCTTTTCAATGCATGTGTGACAAAAATATTTTTTTCTGCTACTTTTATAATCACGAATCAGGATATAAAAGACATAAATAAATATATAAAAAGAGTTAAACTATCTAGTCGTTCCGATGAGGATGTCTTGATTATTGAGGCCCTCTAATAGTAAAGTTTGCAACCAAAGTGGTGACTTTGTTTAATGTGGATTTCTTCAAAGTTTCCAATTATCACAGGGTAGATGTTACCAATTTCAATGCAAAAACTACAGAACAAATTTATTTATCACAAATTATATTTCATAGTTTATAGTGAATTATGGTATCGTATGAAGTCCGATACTGGGCTGGTTGATATAACCCAATTATTATTTTGACTTTCTTCGACAATTTCGATCTCAACATCATCATAATATTAGTGAGAGTGGTAGTCATTGGACGACACAACTTTAGATGGTGGTTTTAAGGAAGGTCTACAATTTTGGCGTCGAGCGTAAAGCTGTGTTAATTTGTTGGTGCATACAGAGCTTATCACATATATCTATATACAGATATATCTCACAAAACATACGTAAAAATATATGGATTAGCATTTAATATGCCTGAATAAAAATATTTTAAAACTTCATATATATCAAATTTAAAGCTTATACATGACATAACTATCTATTTATGTCGAATTTCCATGACCTCCACGAAATATAATTAGAAAGTTTACTGCATTTTTTCCAATATAAGTACTATAATTATATTATAAGTAACAGGAATATGTGAAAGTTATTTTCAGAACAAATAATGTTAATTTTTTATTCAAGATTTATTTTCATACGTTTATTATTAAAGGAGTTCTTTATTTAAACTGATAGGTTGAATATGACATTAAATAATACTGGTTTTATAATATTATATTTTTTTGCTATTTTAACTCGAGTTACCGATTGAAATTATGAACATATTAATATTCATATTTAGCTCTCGTATATACCGTCATTTCTTAGCAAAAATACTATGATTGTTTTTTTTTATTCAATTCATATTTTCATTTAAAATCATGGAAACCTATATATTTTAATGAAAATGTTGAGAGTCCAGCTTATATCAATCGTACTTTATTTTGTAGTAATTTCGATATATGCAGACGAATAATAATGGAAAGTTCGTCTCAATAAAGAATCGCTGATTAATCCTTTCGTTACTAGGCAGGTAATTAATCTCATTTATCCACTTGTTATCTTGACGATTGCGGTTTATCGTAAAACGGACACGATGTGCAAAGGGCTGGGATCAATATACGAGAAAAAGACGATATAGAGAGGCGAAGAAAAGCTATTAAGGGTAAATGTATATCGATAACGGAACTATTACACGCATTTCTTCTATTTTTTTCTTAAACAATGGTGAACATGTTGAAAAGTCACACAAAAAATACTATTAATAAATTTTCATAAATTTATTGTTATTGTTTTTTCAAACAAAATCAGTATAAAAGCAGCTCTACTGCTGATATTAAGCAAAAAATGCGAATATTATTGAGATTTTAAACTTTGAAAATTTTAAATTTAATAGGATCAATTTTTTATAGACTGCATTTATAGAAATGTATCATTATTTTTATTCGCTTGAAAATGAAAAAACTACATGATTTTTTGCCATATAAAATGATCTTATAAATAAAAATTACATGGTAACATAAAAATGTCTGAGATGAATTTGTCCGTAAAATACGATTTAAACCGCAAAAAAGTTTATTCACCTGTGAAATCAAAAGTGAAATCATTTTTCGTCGAATAATTTTTGTAATAATATTTCATTGATTTAATTTTTTACACATACTTCAATATAGTTAAAACGTTACGTTATTATAATGTCTACCGATATTTTCATTTAGTAGAACGCTGGACAAGAGATCATACTTTGAGAACTACTATTAACTGTCTGCTATCGGAATACGAGTTTGATGTTACGGAGATGGAGTTTGTGTTCGATGCTTTGTCTACAATTATAGGAGGTGACACTGAATCTCAATAAGTATGAAGTTGTTTCTACCAGTGAAATACTAAAAATGATAATTGTGCGGTTCTAAATCGTGTCGCCTAAGATCTAATTAAGTAATTAAGTAATTAAGTAACCCTTGGGTCTTAAGTAACTGGTATAATTATTCTTCATTCGTTTATTCCTAATTTGACGGTAGTTGCGGCCGCCTTCCTCTGCTTTTTTACTTGCGCATTCTGCTCGCGGAATACCAACTAAACTATTTATATCCTCGTTAAGGATAATATATTATTTTCAAATTCGTAATATCTATAGTTTAATTCGAATGTTATAACATTTTGGAAATAAGAAATTTGATTATATCTCAAATCGAAGCATAATTTAATAATGGAACAGCATAAATTTAAACGAATATCAATCAAGGAAATTCTGTTTATGATGTACGTTCTCGTAACTCTCGTAATTGTTTACTTGATAAAATGTCATTTCTATTTATGAATTTGAGCAATTAACTAGATTAGCAATAATGTTGATTTGTTGCTAAAATAAAAATTGTATTGAAGCCAATAAGATTGATTGAATATATTCAGCAGTCTGTTTATTTATAACATTAAAAATTACTTTCTAGTGTTCAACATGACACCTAATAAAATTACCACAAACTACAAACCAATGATTGAATTCTTGGAGAACAAAAGCAAGTCTAAACTCTTGATAATCTTTGTTTACGTAATGTACGAACTTGTTCATGTTGTGTGTTAACTTATTTGTAAGTTAATTATTAGTTTCACTTCATGTACTTGAATATTCGCGACACATATATTTACTACATGACTGTATGATTTGGTATGGAAAATCTAAGAAGCTTCAAAGATCCACAAAACAATGAAAGTTATATTCAAACGGGGTATGAAATAAACAAACTAACAAAGCTGAAATTAGGCTCGATTGCTCTACACGTAGTTTGCCATGTGCCAGCAATAAAGTGAAACATCAGTTCCGTCTTTTTATTAAAATAATCAATAAACTTGTATTTCTACCTTAATCTGCTCGAGCTTTCGAACGCTGTATAATTGCACTGATATTAAAGCTTCAAACTATCGATTTGAGAAAAATAAATGTGATTTTAATGAAATCTTGAAATAATAATTTATTTCGAAATTGCGTTTTGAAAATCAAGATTATGCGAAGATTATTTCTAGTGATCACTGTTGAAGGGTGACAAACACAAACGAAAGTTAATGAAAGGTCACGTTTCAATTATTTTTTGTAGTCAACAAAGATTAATTGGATGTTTGAGTAACTTTGGTTGTGTGCTCGTGACATTAAAATTCATTCATCATTATCACAACGTATAAACAGATGAAGGGAACAAAGACGACCGACAACTACTGATTACTTTCTTTTTAGTAACACTATTTCTTCCTCTTTTTATTGGCACATTTTTAAATAGATATAGAGACTCCAAGTTATCGCAAGTGTTAATTTTGTGCTAATTAGAATAAATGGAAATATATTTGAATATTCGAGAATCAATAAACTGCGACGTCGAGAGGGTGAATAAGAATTGATGTAAAGGCGAATAAAGACACAGATGAAATTGGGGCTGATCGGAATTCGAAACCAGGCGAAATTCAGCTGCAGTGACGAAGCTGTTGACTAAGACTTAACGGAGAGCATCTGTTGATGAGCTTAAGGGCAATCGATTATCCGCGGTGCGTCTTATCGGAACCAGAGTAAATAGATAATTGTCGGTCAAACGAACATGCATGTACGTAGCATCCAAGCATAGGGCCCAGCCAGGTTATATTTAATAAAGGAAGGAGTCTGGTTGCCAAGGTAACTGTGAGGTGAACAGGCAACGTATTGATTCACCCCACCTGAATTCAGGTCAACCCCTGACTAAACACCTTTTCCATATTTCATGATCTCTCTCTTTTCTTCGATCCTTAGTCCTCTACGTTTCTTCGGCTCTTTTACTCCACTACTTGCTCCTTCGCACTTCTCAGAAAGACTCAAAGATTTTTTCTTAACGAGTTGCGACTTATATTTTGTTCACATCCAATTACCTCAATGTGACGAGAAAATACCACTAAAGGGGAACGAAATATTCGTGTTAGGTCGACTCACGATCTTATCTCCCAAGTGTCAATCTCTCGACACGATTTGCCAACAAAGTTGAGAATAATAACGAGACGGTTGCCGAAAGGCCATTGTAATGCGAAAATTCTGTAATTGGTTACGAATGACATCTATTAAACAACGATGGATGATATTCGAAATTAAGAAATTACAAAATTGCTAATAATTATTATGATGTTTTATTAGTATTGTTGTTGTTTATTAGTATTTATTCATGGAAACGATTTTGGGTAGATAAAACAATGATATTCAACATTTTTTTAAAATAGTTTTTATACAATTATTTATTATAGTTACAATCACACTTGTGTTATAATGAATGCAACTATTTTTATATTCATATATTCTTTGTTTGTATAATAATTTTTATTGGGTTAAGAAGTGTATATAAAAAGATATAAATATTTTTAATGAACATTTTATAATTGTTATAATAATTAAGTACGAAGAAATGCGCTTGATTGCAAAATCAAGGAACCACTTGTGATAAGAAAAATGGTCATTTTTGAATCGTTATGACTTCAACAATTTGCATGAAAAATGTTACCTTTAACAGTTTTAGAATACCTTACTGTGGTACTTTTATCGTTATATAGAAATTATTTGTTTAAAATATATTCTTTTGATTTATGTTTTCATTCAATTAAAAAACTTTCATCCGAAAAATAAAAATTTTAATTTTTTGTGTATTAAAAACAAATAAATTTGAATTGCAAAATATGAAGAAAATGGCATATGAAATGGACAATTGTTAGCTTTTCGTCATTGAAAATTCATATGCGGAAAAAATAGTGTGAATATCCACATAGTTTTTTCTCTGACATACATATGATGGTAGTCGTATGAGTTTCCAAAACTAAAACTAAACTTTCTGTTTACGATATAGGAATTTTCATGGGTATATTGAATGCTAGTCAAACTGCGATACAAACATACACAAAAAAGAATTGTGGAAAATCTGTAATCTGTTAAATTAAAATCTCTTGAATAGGAAATTCTAAAAGAACTACAATTTTTAACAGCCGTTTCATATATCTCATATGAAAAAAATATAGACGTTATCACTGATTCTAGTTAATCAATTTTGCCGTCTTAAACAATATCACAATTAACTTTTGAAATTTGCGTTATACATTTTGTTATTTAATCAAGCAATAAAAATATTCATTTAATCTACATACAATATACTGAACGGTATACTGCAATAAGATTTATTCATACCGACGTACATTTTTATGTTTGTACCACAATTTTGACTGAGATGTAGAAAGCTAAAGTAAACTACTGCATCGCACACAGAAATTTTAGTTTGAAGAGCACACATATCCGACATTATGCGTATGTCATGAGAGGAACTAGGGGTATACAAATATGCATACAAATTTATTTCGAAATAGTTCCGAAGATACATTTTTTTTATTTGATATTTGAATTATTTATATAAATTTTAAGGATTCCATATTTGTGCCGAAGATCAGTCAAGCGAGTTTCCAGGTTTATTTAACAAAACATAAAAATGGTAATGTTATTGCCCTTTCTCTGAAAAAAAAGCGATAGGACAAAATTTAAATCAATTTCATCGTTTTGTTAAAATGCGATTTTCACATTTGTTGACAAACAGATGTTAAAACCTGTATTATTTAATTATCAGTTTTTTTTAATTTCAAGTTCATGCAAAGTTTAATTAAATGTCGTTTGAGTTTAAAATTATTAATACAATTAATAACAATGTTGATTGTATTGAACAAAAATGACATATACTGACTATTTTTCATTAATTTTTAAATATAAAAATGAACAAATTATCTTAGAAAATACTTATTTTGTATGAATAAATTTGACGTTTCGCAAATTATTGAATTTGACGTCTCGAAATTATGAGCAATTGTAGTATTTTTTACGTCTAAATACGTCTAAAATAATGGTAAAGTAAAGATGTGTTCGAGCTCAATGAAAAAACAAATCAAATCAGTTTAATGGGAAATAAGTGTATTTCCATTTTATATCGATGAAGTCATTCTCACGCTAACTTTGCAACTGAGTGACTTAATAAGTACACAACTCTCGACTACTATGTAAACTATATTACTTTAAAATGTTTGTTAACTTGACACAAATTTCAACGATGGAAGTAAAGAATGTTTCCAATAAATAAGGGCTGCATAGTTGCAATTACTTAGTGCGGAAACTTTGATTTTCGACATGTAAAGTCATGTTAGAATGAACATTAGTGAAGAAATACTATGCACTTCTATTTGAACTTGTGTCGTTCTCAATCATTTTACGGTACGATTTGTTTCAATGAAATGTTATATATCATAGCCCAGGAGCTCGGAATTTAAACATTCAAACAATTTTATCGTATAGATGATTGTTTTCCGTCAATCTTTTATTTTGACATTTCATTTCAAACTATTTTTCAAATTGATTAAAAATCAAATAACATTGTTATGAAACAAGAGAAATTTGGTAAGAAAATTGTGTCGAGATTTTCGAGTTAAAATAGTTCCGTCGAAAAAGAGATTTAAATTAAAATAAAAACGAATGCTAATAGATGATGAAAAGTTTGTTTCAAGACCAAATGAATTTATTTCGAGCCTATTTTCATCTTAAACTTGCTCTTTGAAGTAACGTTAAGCTTACAAAATCGAATGTATTATCTCTTTCCTGTCTCTCTTTAACCTCAAGAACATCTCGTTAATTTTTCAGTTGGATTCACATACATTTTGATTCCTTAATTATGAGATTTACAAATTAATTTCATAAAATGA
>JABFQD010005702.1:0-10464 GCA_022817045.1 Psix sp. ZL-2020
TGATAATGGTAGATTGTAAATTAAATATTCATATCAAGTAGTTTCGTTAATTTTTGATGGCTCTGTCTTAAGTTAAATAATCTTTTTTTTTTTTTTTTTAGTGTATCGTTATTATATCGTCGTTATATGATCATTCGATGAATCATAGTTAAATCCTGTGTTGGAAATATTTAAGATTGTTGTTTTTCAACTTTTTTGACATCCATTTTATTGAAAAATATTAAACAATTGTTTATATAAATAATAATATTTATATAATGAATATTGAATACGAAATATTGAAAACGAATCTATTATAATATATTGAAATAAATGTAGACTTTGTAGAGCTTTTCAAACGACGAATTATTATTTGTTAATTCATTATCTTAAATATTTTCGACATGTATTACGTTTTATTATTTTTGTAAATATTATATCATCATAATTCATTATTAATTCGTTAAAATTTGATTGTGATAAATTGTAAATTTTCTATTTAGGAGATTTTATTAAAATTATCATAAGAATGTATGGAATATATCCTTTATGGTTTTAAACCATACATTGGTTTTAGATAATATTGAAATATTCTCTATATTTTTCAATTAAACTTTATTATGATGCCAATATATACTGACAGTTTAATGACACCAAACGTTCTGTTATATTAAGATACACAAATGTGGCATTTAGTGAAATTATTTTTAATTTAATAAGTATATGTTGTTTGATCGAAAAAAGATATTGTTAAAAAACTATATAGTAATATTTTTGAAAACACTTTAACTAACAGCTCAATTATATTTTACCTTGCCTTTTTATTTAGAAAATTAAATTTGCATCTCGTCTTTTATGTTTTTATGTATATAAAAACATAAACACTGTTAACTTCATAAAACAGAAATGATGATAATATTTTGTTTAACTATTACAAATAAACTTTTCTTAATAGGTATTTTCACTGATAGAATAGAATAAAATTTGAAGGATAAATTGAATTTATTTTAAGTTATATAACGTTATAATCATAAATGAATTCGAAATCAGCTAGAAAGGGTTACGTTATAGTTTTAAACGTACGGCTATTTTTATATATTGATTTAGAGTAAAAGTAAATTTTTCCAAGATGATCATTTTTACAACTGTTATAAAATTGTCTGTACCAGCAGTTCCGAATATATTGTCAGTCGTAAAATGCGCACAGGAAAAAGTTTGTTGATAAAACCCACATATACCGGACGTTGCAAGCTACTAGGACGCTTCTTTATTAATTATTCTGAGAATTTACAAAATTAAGACAAGCGTGTGTCTTCGATCAAATGTTCGTATCAATTACAATGTGAATGATCGTAGTATCGCCTGTAAAAACAAAGGCTATTATTTTTTGCGGCGAGACCAAACGCATATTTTTCTCTATAAACATATCTCATGCATATACGTTGCAACGCGATTAACTTTAAAGAATAGTTCTGCGATAAATGCATCAGACATTTTTTCATCTTTGTTTATGTTTAAAGTTTCGATAAACGATTTGTCATTCAGGTTAAAAATAATTCAATTATCACTCAACGCAAATTTGCAATTCATTTTAGTTGATGATATTTTATTAATAAGTGGCGCGTAGATGTTTAACGCAAATTGTGGAAAATTGCGACATGAAAAACGTTTTCGTAATAATATCTCCGTTCAAAACGATACCGGAAGTGTCCCTTTGATTTTCTTGCGCGAGACTAGGTCAAGCGAGCGAGCCAAAGCGTAGTGTACTTTGACTACGAGCGGACTAATATAATTTGCGGAGTCACTGCCAAGGCGAACTGAAAAAATGATTTCGCGTCGAGGACGTATTTCGGCAAAGTATTTGCGTTCTCGTTTCGGGATACAATCATTTAGCAGATATATTATCATTTGTACACATACTGTATATACACATTTATACAAAAACTGAAATGAATTCTAAATACATTGTCCTATTATTTGAGCGATAATTGAATCATTTCTTGCTTATCGATAATATAACATGAAACAGATCTTGAATGAAGTGTTATCTCATGCAGACTTCACGCCGAACATATAATAGTATAGTTAAAATTTAATCAATAGTAAAATCATACATTTGAATAAAAAGTCTGTTATCTGTATTCATCTCTAATGTGAAACATATTTGTCAATAAAAGAAAAGTCATTTTTGAAGTCAATTTTGTTGTAAATGAATCATTTAGAACTTACAACGAGTGTATTATCACGAATCGTAATTTAGCCATTCTTATCTAGCGAGTACATTTGTTTAAAAAAAAAACCAACGAAAACTTCTTGCGTCAACCAAAATTTATATTGATTAGTTATCAGTTGCATTAAAGTATATGAATTAAGTATTCTTGATCTTTTGATAAAACAAATAAAACACTCATTTATTGAATGAAAGCAACATCATCAATAAAAATAAGATTGCAAAAGAATGAGAAATTTTGTCGTCCGAACAAGTTGCAACATGAGTGTGTCGTGTGGTTTTGCAGTTGCAAGTTTATAAAATACCCGAACCTATTCGAAAACATAATGAGAGTTGCGGTCTTATAGTGAAACAGAAGTCCGTTGACTTGTGAAGAGCTGCAAGCCGCGTTGAGATTTCGATGACATCGGCGAGTCGCGCCTGCGCCACCACGTATAGTAACACCTACCAATGTACTCGGCGAACCGCGTGGCGCCAGTTTGAAGTACGCTCCTTGCGCGAATGCACTCGGCTTTGGGACGCATACGGACCCGTGTTTTCGTTTTATCGTGCTGCAATAAATCCCTAGAATCATGCCGATTAAATTCGGCCTTCTTCGTTACAACTCGCGCCACTTTTCAGTCAACAATAATTAGTTTGGTGTTTCGTGCCTTATCAAAATTGGTCTCAAAAATTAACTAACAATGTTTCCTGATTTTTGGTGGTTTGATAAAAATGGTGTCATTTTAAAAAATTAATTTTTCTTGAATTTGTCAAACGTTTTGCCTGTTTTCGTTTAAGTAACTCATTGAATTTTTGGATGGTTCTTATTTGTGCTGTTATGTCGTTCCACGCATATTTGCAAGGAACGACAAAACAATGGTTTTGTTTGAGTTGCGTCACGTGATCATTTGTTTTAGGCTCCGGTTGCAAGCAATGACCTATATTGTCTGCGATGATACAAACTAATGTAAAATTCGCGAATTCGTCGGCCAAGTGAAGCTATGACGTCTGAGAGACGAGATACGTCAGTGGGTTGTCGTTTACGCGTGTCGCCGTACATATACTGACATTCAAAAATATCTGTCCGTTGTAGACCATATATGACGCTATTGAGAAATATTCGTGAATCAACATTCCTGAAACTGAAGTGCGATTTGCAGTTTCTCTTTACGAGCGTTTTGTTTGTGTGATTCTGAAAAGTACTTACTTCTTTCATCTTGGCCGAATCTAATTCTTTATTTATATGATCATAAACTATATTAGTATAGCTATTGTTGAAAAAGTCATAAAACGAAATTGTAATTTAAAATTCACACACTCACAGTAAAATGTGCAAGTTGATACACAAATTTGTGAATCTATAAAACTGTCGAAATTTAGTTAGGAAACTTGTTAAAATGTTAAATTAATCTTTACGTATGAAAAGAACAAAAAAAAGGTATATGTTACGCGATTAAATTTCTTTTATCACTTGGATATGATGAAGCAGCGATGTGAAAAAGTGATAACTCATTAATCGATTAATCAAATAAAGTTTGCTTTGTTAGGAGCTTACACAAGTTAAGTAGATAATATCAAATGTCCTTGGTATCCTTCTTTAATTCTAGCCTTTAAATTGAGTCAGATGGATTGTCAATTATGCAATTAATTCGCACGTCTGTAATAATTCCTGATCAAGATTTTTTCATCGAAGTTCAAATTACGGTACAGTAGTTGATGCATTATTTAACAATACAGGTCTGTCCGATTGTTTTGACTTAAGTAGATTGTTAAGCATTCAAACTCATTCCAAGTACATAAGGAAGTTGTTGAGTTTTATACTGCTATGTTAATATAATCTGCCATAATGTCGCAGTAAATTCATCTTGTACCTATATGTAATTAATTACAATATTTGATATATTATAATAATTATCAACAAAGAAAAAGTGATTCATTACAATGTTACTTGAAGATATACAATTTTATTTAACTATCTTTCTATTTAAATAAATAAATATATATACAATTATTTATAAGAATTATTATCATATTGTTCTTAAAATTAGAAATGTAATGTAGTAATAACAGAAATTAATTTTTTGTCAATTTTAAAAATAATTTATTTGAATTCTAACCTTGTTCTTGATCAATAAAAATGTTGGATTTTGTTATTAAATCAATAAAATATATGTGTGAACATGTATATTTGTGTATTTTTTAGGGATGTAGTTTTTATTCAAAATCATATGTAAATCTAACTCACTGTTGCAACATGTCCCATAGAACATTAGTGCTGATACGCAAATATAAGTTCATATAATGGCGTGTATATTATTGCCAATCTCGTCCTGGCTCACGTGAATAGGAATCCGTGGAGGCAAAGACTGCCGTGAACGGAATGACGAAATCGCGTTTTATCATACCGTCTATTTTCAACGATGACTATTGCAGCTCTTAATATAGCGAACTTTTATCTAATTAATAGCCATTAGCTTAGGCTCCTGACGCAGCCCTCTTCGACTTATTAGACACGTTGTCATTCGTGTAATCCTTTAGAATCAAATGTGCATCAAGATCATTCTTTGGCACACCACTTGTGCTATTCAATCATTCAACTATCAAACTCACACTACACTTTGTATTCAGATCGATGACCTAAAAATTTGTTTATACGAAAGAGGTTCTTTTTAAATAAAAACGCTTTAGAGTAGTTGTAAGTATTGTGTGCGAATAATTTTGATGAATAATTTATGCTGTTTTACAAATTTGGTAATGATCCATTAGAAATCTAAGTATAATTTGCTGTTGATTATGGAGTAATGAAGAAAATAAAACAAGAGAAAATTAGAATTCTGGAGAAGGTCTATTAATTTTAATTCAATCTATCACACGTAATATGAATATATGAAAGTCAGAGGTTATTAATGGTGGTATGACAAAATCATAATCTATTTTTAATTCATCCATCTTCAGAAATCTTGTAACAAACTTCGTCCTAGTAATTCACCGCTGTGAAAATTATTATAGTTACTATCATTATCCTTATCACGGAAACATTAATATGATAGAGACTAGAGTATTAAAGTACATTATTTTAAGTCTCTAATACTCTATTTGAGTGTTAAAAAACTGATTATTTACATTATAAAATGTAAAATGTTATTATGTTAGAAATATATTTTTGGAGTTTTAGTGTAAAAATTGTTATTAAAGATAACAAGTTAAAAAACTTAAAGTTTATTTTCTTTTAAAAAATGTTAAGAGTTTTGATTGTTTTAAAAATAAATCAAAATTTATTTGATTCATTTATGATCTTTTGTGTATACTTTAATTTGTATTGAAAAAATGAGAACATCATGCCAGCCATTTTCTTCGTGTCGTATTTGCCATTATTAATGTCAATTCCACCACTAGACCGTGAAAAATAACTTGATAAAAAATAACAATTTCGGCCTTGGCAATGAGTAAAAAGATCTGTCAAATGTCATCGCTCATCCAATCATTAAATAAATGCGAGAAATCCTTATTGAACCTCCTAGCAGCACGTAGCATGTTTCAGTAATAATTTCGGTATCAAGGTCTAAATCGATCGAACCATCCATTAATTCGAATGACAACACAAAAAGACTACCTATCCTTTCCAAGCTGACACAAAACTTTGTCGTTAGATTCTTTTAGTTGACTCGAAAGCAGAAGTTACTGAAACTAGAACTGTGAACCAAAGATTCGACCATGACTTAGTGGTATTGGTGGGGCCCAAACAAGTGTTCTATTTCATAAGAAGGTGTAGCGGATGAATAAGAAACATGTGAGGGCTGAGTAGCATTTCATCCTGAACGAGCGGCTGCAGCGGCGTCACACGACGCCGATTCTGCTCGCTTCGAGCCCCAAAATGAGTCCTAAAGGACCTGGGCAAGAATGCCCTAAGATCGAGGTACGCGTATCTTGCGTACCTCAACCTGGGGCGGATCCTTTGCCAATACGTGTGAAAATTTCCGAGCCTAAAAAGAGGCCGATGAGTCCTCCAATGAGGATGGACCAGAATCGGACTCGATGTCCTTCTATCTCGGAGAAAGACCTCTACAGGAAGACGGCTTCTTTGGATCGGAGGGAACGATATTCGACCCATTCTGGAGCGGAAATTAAAAGAAGTTTAGCGGAATTGGCCCACCGAAATGGTAGAAGACATCCAATGTTGGACCGACGAAACCGTTTCCCGACCATCTCGGGGGCAGAATTGAAACGCGGTATTGCCGTTGGAAAGTGTCCACTTGAGGATGGTCTTGACTTAAGCTTAGCACCCTGGCCCGGCATGAAGTGGGTCTGTGTCAGGGTCTTGCATCTCTATTGCAAGGTCTTTGACCAGACGGAACTCTTCGAACTCATCGTTAGGTAATTTACAGCGACCTTATGGTTTATGAAGGATCTTATATTAAATATGACCTTATGTCAGAGGTCTTCGAAAAAGATAAATGGGTGTGAATGCGCTTAGAAGTGTCTGGTTTAAAGAGTTGATCAGAATTTGTAGTGATTTTAATGGGTATTTATAAGTTCAAAGTAAATGGCGTTTTTATTTCTTCTAGTTTGAATCAAAATTTAATTTAGATTTGATTTATGATCAAGAACCGGGATTTATTTTTGCGTTTCAGTTTATGTGTTATATACCATTAAATAATGATTTTGTATAATATCCATTAGTTAGAAACTTTTTATATATTTCTTGTTATTTTAATGTAAGAATTATAAAGAAATTCAAGGAGAAACAAGTTTTAAACGTATAAATTTTGAAATTTATTTATATAACTAAAATAAATAAATATCATTTATTTACAATAATGTATATACTTTAAGTACGAACTTTTATTTGATTAAAAAAATTGTTAACGTTGTTATATCATATACAGCAATTATAGCTGTTTGAACTATGTAGTAATTTTTTTTCTAAATTTTGAAGATAGATAGGTGGCTACTTATTCTTATGCTCTAAAGCATGAGAATACGTAGCTATTAGTAAAAGTTCAAGCATCTTCACACGCAAGAAGTATATTTAGATACCTTTGATTTTTTATATCAGTAATTTACCAATCTTGCGCATATTTTTTGAATTGTGGTTATTTTGAGCGACGACTGGTATATACATATGTTTATCAAAAACATATGGAATCAATCCGATGAATAGTTCGTTGTATCATCTATAACTAATATATATACTCTTGGAAAGTACGTAAACACTGGGTGCGTTATAACTACGAACTCGAATCCCAAGAAAATTAAGTGATATCATAACCGCAACCCACAGCTTTGTTATCTAGATGCAAATTAAATTATCTATGTTTAGCGGCCCGTCGCCAATGGTGGCAAACTTCCTTCTCGTTTACTCAAAGTACCTACACGTGATGAATTCTTACGACAGACGCAGTTAATGGCACAATTACGGTATGATCGCCGCCTACAAATCGCGATTAGTTTTCAACTCATCGCGCGTTTACTTATCTTCTTCATTCGTGAGTTTAGCTACTACTGGAAAATTTGAAGGATATGTTTCTTCAACACTATGCTTATAATTTCAACTATATTTTTTTCAATGCTGGACACATGTAAGATAAAACATGTCTATATGTATATGTATACTTACGAAGATGGAAATTTTAATAAAATTTTGAGATTTAACGAGGAAATTCAATATTACAATTTCAATTTTGAAATGTCAATACTATAATAAATTTTATCTATGTTCTCTTTTGGCAATAATTTCATCTAAATAAAAAAGTATTTGGTTCAAATAATGTGTTTGAAATTAAGTGGATATATTTTTTGCATTGATAAGCAATGTACGTATGAGATTATAAATATATATTAGTATTTGAATTTTTTTCAGAAGGTTTTGAGTAGTTATGAATGGCTGATATAAAAGTAAAAAGATTTATACTAACAAGTATATATATCAAAATCTATATTTTTATTACGTCTAGTACATTATTGAATTATTTGTGCTGTTGTTTACGATAATTCTTCTGGATTTTAGTATTACACAAACATCTAATCAAATGCTTAAATATTCTGCAATTTTTAGTTTATTTTTACTTAGCAATACTTCATCTGATCAATAGTAGATGATTTTAGGTCATTGATTCATTGATAAACCTCTATCACAAAGGTATAACATAGAATTTGTAAATCTATTTTTAGTTTAAAAATCATTTAACACAATTTTTGAAATAATTTATATGAATTTAAATGATTATGAAATACATTTATATTTTCTTTTTCAAAATAAGACATGAAAGTTTATGTGATGATATTCAAATAATACATAATAATCATAATCTTTTCAGTGAGATAATATTTGTACAATAAAATGAAGAACGAATTCAATTGTCATATTATATTGAAAACAATATTAGTACCTGTCTACTTGAAATAATTGTGAAAATGATTAAAAAAGAATTAATAAAAAAATCTGTCATTTACAAAAATATGATCATTCAACAAAATTATGAAATAGACTTTTAAGATACTTAATAAACAAATCCCAGAAAAAAAAATTGACAAACCAATTCATAAAGTGCTATTTGTGATATTAAAATTGACATCTCATTTCCATCGCTGAGAGCAAAAATGGAGTATCGAATTTTATTAATGGTCACATTCATAGTCATGGTGATGTCATGATAATATATACTTTAATCAATTCATTTTAATAAAATATACTAGTTTTGAATGATTTTGACTCTATTAATATATTATATAAATAGTTATTTAAGTTTTATATTTCCTTAATACAAAATTTGTAATTATGTTGATTTATCTTTGTTTCGTTTTAATTTTAATTGGTGGTATAGTGAAATTTATATTTAAGGAAGACGATTTGAATTCATAAACTATGGATGTCGTGTTATTGAGTTTAATAATATTTATCTTAAAATTGTTCAAGTTTGAACATTATATTATGAAATCTTTTTTTGTTTGGTGTTTAATTTAATGCGAGTATGACGTCTAAAATTTTAGATTATTGATATACGTTGTACTTTTTGTAAACTTAAAAAAAGATTGAAATAAAAGTATATATGTTACTCTGAAGTCTTGTTCATATTAATCAATAATGTGGATGTAAGTTCTTAATGTAAAAGGTTAAGACTATGACAATCTTTTATCAATGATACATTTTATCTAAATCTGGTAATGTGAAATATTTAATAATTTTTGTATTATATTTCTGCTTTTATTTCATTCTATCTGAAAATTTTGACTACATGGAAATACAAGAAGTTATAAAAATATTAAAATTTCATGGAATTGATCTATTTTGAAGGTATATTAGATATATATGTATTAAACAATATTATGATATATTATCTATCTATATGTTTTTTATTTTTTAAATGATTAATTTTGAATTATTTTTCTTATTTTATTTTTTTTATTTATTTTATTTATTTATTTAGTGATTTTAATTGTTCTGAATAATTATTGCACAAGAAACGCTAAATATAATTTTAAACTTCAGTAAGATTTTTTTTTTTAAATGAAACAGATTGTGACATTATTTATTACTTTTTATCTTCTTTTTGTTTCTGGTATTTTATTTGTATGGGAACAGGTTATAATTCAAAGCACATTTATATTCTCCAAATGAATATACGATTTTATAGATCAAATCTTGACAATGTGCTTATATCACGCGTTGCTTACATTGAGTTAATTAATTAGTCTCAAATTTAATGGCATGGTAAAACTGAGGTGTGAAAGTGAAAAATTATGTGAAATTAGATAGGAAATGAATACATCAACTGCCTTAAATATCTTTTGTTTATTTCAATAAAGACATATTGTCCGTTATTAACGAACAAAAAAATATAACATAATTCGTATTAAAGGTTGTCAGTTTATAATAGAGTGTTTATTTTAATTCGGTAAAGAAATTAAAAATTCATAATTGTTTTGCGTACTTTCGAGATCCGTTGAAATAATTGTTTCCTCATCTTGTTCTTGTTTTTCTTCTCCTTCTTTATCTTTGTCAATGTCATTTGATTCGTGATTTTCATCCTGCTGTTTCTCCTGAGGATCTGTCAACAAAATCTTCTCGATTAAAAACATATCAATAATTTCAATTTTGTATAACCAAAAAAAGGAAACACAAATTAATTAAAGTTTAAATAATTCATCATTGATTTGCATACATTATAAAAAATAAAAAAATAAGACTGTATATGTAATTGAATTTGTATACAATTAAAACAAGTAATTTTATTTTGTACCTTTTTAAAATCCTAATATTTAACTGAATAAAT
>JABFQD010005703.1:0-10461 GCA_022817045.1 Psix sp. ZL-2020
AAAAAATCAAATGGTTCAAAATTATCACTTTTCAACAATTTCAGATTATTTTTATTATTACTATCATACTTATACAACTTTTGTGATGGCATTAAGGAAAAATGTCTTTTATCAACAACCATATTGGCTGCTTTTTCATTCCGACTGTTTAATGCATTTTTCACAACACATAAAGCATTCACAGTAGTGCATCCAAATGGTTTCGTTTTCTAGTAATAATATCTGTCAACATGGAGAAAACTCTTTCCACATCAGCGTTTGAATTAGGTAAAGCTCTCACAGTATTGACAAGTTTATGTAATTGTGAAAAATTTTGATGTTTTACTAATTTCAATTCCGAAAACGCAGTTGTCCACATGCGATCAAAGCTCATGTTGATCAATTCTAAACGTTCCTCTATTGAGAAATGCTTTGGTAAAGAATTCCATTCTTCTTTCAATGCGTCTATTTCAACTCCTCCAATTGTCAAAACAATTCGTTCAATTACTTGCGTTGTGATTGATCTGTTATCCGAAAATAGCGCTACCTTTGGCTGTAAAATATTCAAATGCCTTAAAAATGCATTATCACACGGTAATTTTTTGCGAATCTCACTCGCAGCAGTTACGTAAAATTCAAGGCAATACTTTCGGATGTCATCATGCAGATCATTCTGACCATTTTCACGTAATTGAAGTAATACTTTTCCACCATTCGAACCTACATCTACCTTATGTAGTGGCAACTGATTTTGTTGCAAGGAGAAGTCGACATTGATTATAGAGGTAACATTTTGCATCAGATTAGGTTGCACGAATTGTTTCAATATTCCGAGCAAAAATTCAACAGTAGAAACTTGCAGTGTATGAATTCGAGTATCAACTGCTTGAAATTTAGTATTGAAATAATCAAATTCTTTCAATACATAATGTAAAAAATACAAATACGCTTTGATTTCTTTTTTTTTCATTATGTTAAATAAACTATCAGCAGAAGCACTTTTATCATTCATTGCTAGTTCTTATAAAAATAACAACAATGTGTCCCAATTTTCCAACATTCTTTCAATGCATGCAGCACGAGACAACCAACGCGTGACGCTCAATTTTAAAATTTGGCGCGGATTGCTTTGAAAAGAACTTTGCACTTCTTTGAAAATGGCAGTACGTTTTGCGCTATTTCCTAAAAATGAAGCAACTTGTCTCAGCAATTCTTCACATGCCTCTGGAATTTGTTTGCATGCTGCATGAGCTACTAATGCGCAAGAGTGACATAGACATGGCATTATTAAAATATGACAACAGAATTTTCTCAACAATGTACTGAATGACTGAAAGCGTCCAGTCATTACAGATGCATTGTCGCAAGAAAGCGCCGCAATATTACTAAAGGGGATGCCAAATTTATAAATAACATTTTTAAAACTGTCAAATAATTTTTCTGCGCTGCTATCTTGCACATCGTGCAAAACAAGTTGTAACAATCTAGTTTGGCATTTCAAAGATTGGGAATCAACAAATCTGACTAAAAATGTCATTCATTTTCTTTGACTTATGACGGATGTTTCGTCGCCGAAAACTGAAAAACTTGACTTGTCGTAGAATTTGTACCAAGCTTTCAGTTTCCACTGGGCAGAGCACATTAGTTAAAATCTGTTTCAGTTTTGTGCGTCCAATTCTCATCCCTTTAACAACATCATCAGAGCCAATACTTTTGAAAAAATTAACAAATTTTAGTCCGGCTCTCCATGAAACTATGGATTCAGTTATTAAGGCTGTTGCCTTAATTTCTGCTGTTTTAATTTTTTTGTCATATGTTGCAGCATTTATGTCTGCAATTTGAACTTTGTTGCTGGTATCTGTATGAAATCGACTCGCATGCCGTTCAATTTTTGATAAACCAGCAACAAAGTTTTTATTACAGATACAACAATGAATAGAAAATGAGTCATCACTGATCTAGCGCAACCATGATTGGAACCTTGCATCGTCCACCCACTTCTTACAGATTTTTTCTTTTCTTACGATTTCTTCCGGTTTCCCAGAAGTGTTATGATTTTTTTTCTCGTGACTTTCGTGATGTCTTTTCACATGGCCACTGCTGCAAATGAAGTTACGCTTGTATAAAATGCGATGGAATTGTGAAAAGTCATCTGTCACTTCACGAATCTAAGTTTTGTAACGGTCATCTTTGAGCCATCCTTTCACAAAACTAGTTTTCCGTTTTTTCTTTGCCACTTCACCAACGTCTTCAGACATTTTCCAATGCTGATAAGAAAAATATTCAATTAATAAATATTTCTTTTATCGCAATCTGATGACAACGAAAAGCAAGTGGCAAAAAGTTGTAATAAATGAATACACACTTGAAAAGGGTATATTTATTTACAATAACTATTAATAATTAACTTTTAACAGTGTTTTTCATCAACTTACTTAATAAGATTTCCTTTTCGCAAAACGAGATGTTTTCACCAGCTTTGATGCAATCGGAATAAACGAATAACGTACAGAAACTATATGAAGACAATTTGTCTCAGAATTGTGAAGTTCTACTAATTTTCTACAAAAATTAGTAGAACATAGCAATAACATCACTTGAATCTAACATTTTGATTGAATTATTTGTTTGGAATACTCAATTTGATATTAAAAGTGATTTAGCGAATGAAAATACTATATCTGAGTATATATAATTATATTGTGATGGAAAGCGTTTCATCACGTATAAATCAAGCGCGGCAATCCGCGGCCGATTCGGGGAAAACGCCCGATAATCGGTTATTGTCGCGCGCGGCCTATTGTTGCCGAACTTATACGATTCGCGGGGGGGGGGGGCAATTATGCCTCACTTGCGTCCTAACAAGTGAAAATGCCGGACGTTTTGTTTGCGCCAGCCCGTTTTTCGTTTTGTTTCGTTTTGGTGGTAAGTAAGCGGAAAGTGGGTGGATTTTCTCCGCGTTTGTTCTCCTCGCCGGCTCGCGTTGCCGGCGAGAACGTGTTCGCGCGCGTGTGTAAGGTTTTAGGTGCCACGAAAAGGACTCACCGAGAGGATCTGCGACATGTGCGGCCATGATGCTCGGTTGAACAACGAGCACGAGGGGACACGGCTGGCTAGCATGATGGCTCGGCAGCGGAGGCACAGGTTTGCTCGGAATCGGCTGATTCCGAGCGAAAGTAGGTGTAAATGTGTTGCAGGCTAATGGCGGCGGAGCCGGCCTCCGTCGATGCTCTTCCCGCGCGCGTGCTTTCCGCTCTTTCTCTCTCTCTCTCTCGCACTCATGAGACTTTCGGTGCGAATTGCGTCACACCAAATAGCTCGATTTTCGCGCCGTTTTCAGCACGTTTTGAACGTTTTGCGGTGTTTTGCGTTGCGGTACTGCTAGCAAGGCAGCACCTTTGTAAATAGTAGTGTTTAAGGTAGTTTCCTTTTTACGAAATTAAAGTTAATTAAAAATGAGTTTATGATCGTTTCTTTGCCGCCTGTTGTTTCGCCCGATCAACCAAATCCCGTTTTCCCCGCATAATACGCCAGTAACCGGCGGCCGTCGGCGTTTTCCGCTGCGTCGGCCGCTGCCACGTTACAATATACATGCATAATAATAAATATCTTTGTATATCCGTATAAATAATCATTTTTATAAAATATTATTCATTTTTCAAGAATTAAATCATTGTATAATAATATTACTTTTATTATCTAATAATATATTTCATGTATTTACAACATATAATTAACAATTTATTCAACATTTGAATTTGTATATTTTAATGAATTATTTATCAATATCCTGCGTTTGTAAATGAATTAATATTTTTAATAGAACATAAGTTGTAAAGATTTTTTTAAGAGAAAATAGTTTTTTATAAATTAAAAATATTAAGAATAAAAAAAAATTATCTGGTATCGATCTCCAGTCCAAAAAGTGAGCAGCGAACACTGTACTCACAGGGCTACGACCGATAAGTATGGGTAATAGTTCAGATGTAATATATAAGTTGTGACAACTATGTCATTTTTTTAATTAATAAAGATATTGCTTATTAGTAACTGAATCAATTTATTTCCATATTTGTAATGTTTTATTTAATATTTGTCGTCGATGCGTGTCGTTTTTTCCATTGAAAACGACAAAAAATTTTCCTGAAAATAAAATTGCATCCATAATATAATTCTGCTCTATCGCCATGCGGCAGCGAGAGCAGAGTGAGACGACTAGATTGAGGGACAAGGAGAGCGCAACGCGGCCAATTTCAAGTGCGCGCCCCGGGCTGCTTTCTGGCCACACTGGTCTACGCTCTTTTTGACGGAAAAACAGAAGTTGCCTACACCAAGGTCATCGAAGTTGTTGTAGAAGAAGGCGCCGCTCTAGTTCTCCGCGCTCGTTCTCTTTACGTAATGTGTGATTTCGAATTACCGATCATCAATGTGCAATTTTGCACATAAGCATCGTCAAAGCTTGTTTTTTCGATTTACGGCAGATAGTTCTGAGAAAGGTTCAAGCCGTCAGGCTGAAGGCTAGGTATGAGGATGAAGAAGATAGGAGCGTCAAAGATGCAATAACAATGATAACTGCACTGGCGTATGTACTGACAGACGATGTAGAAGAATATTTTGACTTGCTGTATGACGAAGTGGCTACTGAAAATGCTGATGAAAAATTGGTAGGCGCGTTTGATTACTTCGAAACGTACTAAAGCTGTGGCTGTACGATATGCTTCAGACTTATGGAAAGTTTATGATTCGATTCTAAACAATGTTGTAATTAACAATAATATATCAGAAGGATGGCATAATCGGTTCAGAATAATTGTCGGAAAATCTCACCTAAATTTGTATACTTACCTCAAAGACATCCAGAAAGAACAGGCTGATTCGGAAAAAATGTTGTTGCAAATCCAACTTGGACAACCGATCAAAAAAACAAACAAAGAAAGAAGAGCGAGTAGATAGCATCGTAGCCAAGTACGAACAGTACAAAGAAGACGATAAAATTTTGGATTATCTAAAATTTGTTAGTTACCATGTTTAATAAAATAAAAGTCTGTTAAAGCCATGGTCTATTTTTTTCCTGAGAAAAATATAGGGGAAATTAGAAGAGGACTGAAAACTACAAAGGGACTGAAAATATAGGGGAATAATAATTTAAGGGGACAAATATCTGGGGGAAAAATTGTAGGGGACAAATGTCCGGGGGAAAAATGGCAGGGGGATATTGTACACCAACCATTTATTTATTTGTTGTCTTGTTATGGTCAGCGTCCGACCAACAAAATCATAAAATATCAGCCATATCTTGTCATTATCAATCAGTGCTATTTAAATTAGTCGAATGGTTTGACATTTGACAAAAATCAAGAATGTTTATTTCACTCGGCATGAGCTGAACACATGTTTAAACTATGTTTACAATTTTTGTCTAACGCCGTGTAGAGTTTGCTCCTCAAGGTTTTGATTTTTTCTAAGATCATTCTTTGAATTTTCGAAAAGTGCATTTTTCTCGAGATAATTCTTGGAATTGAAGCAGGTCAGGAATTTAAATACCGAAATTAAAGAAAACTTGTAATTACTGTTGTAATATAGTAGTAATATTGTTTACTGTTGTAAACAATATTGAACAATAATATATTCTTTATTACTAGAGTGTTAGAATTTGACGCAATAATTTTCCATGATTGACTGAATGGAGACACAAATTTCCAATGAAAAACACATACAAATTTATATGTACAGACAAAGCTCTTAATAAGTTATACGATTTGTTTGGCCTTTCTCAAACCGAAAGATATACCGGCCGGTCTTAGTTATATTACGAAACAAATGTCTTTTAAGTTGAAGCCTTATTTCAAGGCTTCAGCTTAAGTATTTCGATGAATATGGGATAAGAATTATAAAGCCTGCTGGGTTTAGTATTTTGCAAAGGTAATCATACTCGCCTTAATGGTATTTTAAAAAAGAACCCCTCACCTATCAATTTTATTAGTATGTGAAAAATCGTTTCTATTTTTAATAAATAAACATATAACAAATTGTTCACATTTGCTGTTTGATGTAGGAGGCATTTTGAAAATAATCGCAAGCACAAAACAATTATGCAATGCGAAAACGGAAAACGAATAAAGGGATGGAGATCCATGAGCACTTGTTTGAAAGAATATGTCCGGCAGGACTTATCCCTCGTATACCATCTAAATAGTTAGTTTGATAGAATTTTTGCAACACACCTCAAAACTGGTTGGAAAATTGAGGAAAAAATTAACTGTTGGTATTTAATAATTATTTCTACGTTATTATTAAGCGCAAAAAAATTGGTTGACAAATGTTTAAACTATATAAGTTACGCAATTTTATAAGCTAAAAATATTTGTAGTGCAAAATTGTGACAAAATTTTTTTCATCAAAATTATAGCAAATGTAAAAATGTTATTCATAGATACTTTTTTTACAGACACTGTTAATTTTTAAAGAAAAATTATTTCTTTGTAAAGAATGAGGAGATTCAAGAACTTGTAATTGAATAATATCAAAGTGATATCAATGAAGAGATTGATAGTCAAGATAATGCAAATTTGTACAAAGTTTTGTTCAATTTTTCATATTTGTTTCAACCTATAAAATGAATTATGCATAATTCAATTAATTTCAATTATTTTCAGATCTCGTGTATATAATGGAAAAGTCGAAAGATTTTGCAATTGAACAATGTTGTGCTGACATATGTGAGCTGACCAACAAGTGTGAAACAGACCAGAGGTATGAGTAAGTACAAGAAAAGGATGCAAGCAATGAAATATTGTTAAATCATGTTAACTTTGATCATTGCTATACGAAAACTAATTGTTTCGTATTCTAAACTGCATGTTCCGTAGAAGCTGCTAAAAATGTTAGTTATTACTTTAAATAAATTTTTTATAATACAAAAATTCTTATATAGATAGAAAGACGAAGCTCGAAAGAAACCTTCAAAAATACAGCTATAAAATGTCTCAAAAGTATTGCTCCAAATCACAATTCGCAAATCATATATTATCCGGCAACATCCCTGCCAACTTTATTAATAGTTCTGGGAAACGTGGTATTTTTATCACCACGAAATCCAGTGATTTATGTGCCACAACCTTTCTTATGATAATTATTTTTCGTCCTTGTCTTTTCGTCATATTAATATTTTAAAAATATTCTAAATTACTAATGATATTTTTTATTAGTATAATATATTTCAATCAAATAAATTTATCAGGTTCATTTATTTCAGGATTTAGGTTATATATACTGCGTGAATTATTTAATTGTATTTCTCAAAGCGGTTCAATCTAAATTAATTAAAAAATTGTAAATTTTATTTAATAAAATTCAGTTACTGTTCATTATCTTTTTTTATATTTAATTATGTTATTCACAATATTAATTATTATTATTTAGCATTGGTCGCTAAATGAAATGAGTGCGTGGCTGTAGTGGAACAATTTCCAGTGAACACGAATAACAAGAAAAGTGCCCAGTGCATCTGCTAGGCGCTTAGCCGCTTTGTTTCCAACACGATGTTACACAAAATTTGTTATTCCAGAATTTACACCAAGTGGTATATTTCTTTTAATTTTCTACTTATTGAAATATGTTTTCGTTCCCTTAATATTTATTTGAAAAATAATTAAGTTAAATAAATGTAGTTCAAGAATTAATAATTCATTATTCATAATGATCAAGGACGTCGAGCTGGTACAGCGCTCACCCCTAGAGTGATTTGAAATCACATGTTTAAATAAAGAATCGATACCTCTGTTTCCAACTAACATTATTTTTTACTTACAACCTTTT
Organism: Psix sp. ZL-2020; assembly: GCA_022817045.1. Lineage (NCBI taxonomy): Eukaryota > Metazoa > Arthropoda > Insecta > Hymenoptera > Scelionidae > Psix > Psix sp. ZL-2020. The sequence goes on from JABFQD010005703.1 coordinate 7,798, forward strand.
TTTTCAAGCAAAGGAACAATTAGCAAGAAACTGTAAATTGAGAATGGCGCGATGAATGCCTCTGCTAACATTTTTACAACGCCATCGTTTTCACAATGATCGAGGTTTGTAAGGCGTTTTAATTTTTTGTTATAGTTTTATAGATTTTCTGTTTTGTTCCAATTGACAAAATGTTTTTGTATACTGTGACGTGGCATTTCGCTGTCACAAAATCTTTAATAAAATAAAATAAAATAAAATAAAATAAAAATGAAATAATTAAGTTAAATCAACAAAAAGGGTCCATCTCGACAGTTTTTAAATTGATAATTCTACGATAATTTTTGTTTAATTAAATGTATTACTTGCGATTGTTGAGAACCCACAACCACTAAGAGTCAGAGTCATTTATCTTAGATGTTAGATTTTCGTGTTGTGTCAATGTTGTCGACATCGGGCTGCTTCCGGAAAGACCTGGCGGATGGAGGCACGCTACTTGGAGACTGTGGATGACGCACACCACAGCACAAGGGATGTGGTCTGAGTGCTGCGACACTCTGCACTGTGGAAAGTGTCGACTGGAGGAGATTACCGGTCAGCCAGACGAGCCACTGAGAAGCGGAGTGGGCGCTGGAGGTTATATTGACGAGAGGATGACAGTTGTAAACAAATGAGCCTCAACGCTCAAAATGAGATCAAAAATGCCACCTAGGGTCCGAATTTTGAACCTACAAGATATCGATCGGCATATTGATTGATAAAGCGCTGAAATCCAAATTGAAGCTTTTGCGCAAACCCTGCTCCAAATTTTCTGTATGAGCGGAGGAGTGAAAACGGAAGCCAGAAAATGAGGCTAGTTCAAAAAGACGCTATTTGGCAAATTGTTGAAAGTTTTTGCGTGAAGTGCTCAAGCTTCTTACCGGTGATAAAGTGAAACCTTCAGGGTACCAATGTCAACCTTTTTCGGGATTTGAGGACTCGGGAAAGAAGGTATCGGCGAGGAGAGCCAACAACTGAGTTCAGGACACGTGTCGTGGACCCGCCATTTTCTGAGAGTTTTCTTGATAAGTTTAAATGTATTTTAAATCTTTTTCAGGCCGCGACTCGTATTGTTTGTGAGTTCTCAGTAACTATAATTCATTGATCAGGTTGAAAATACCTTAAATAAATAGTAATATGTTAATCCAACTGTCCTAAATAAGAATAAGATATAAATTATAGTGTAGTGTTGTCGATTTTGCTTGCGTATGTGCGAAATGAGTGTTTTAATTATGTATCCAAATTATTAATTCATATATTTATCTGACCCTCTGAGGGTATTGAAAAATAAGAAACTTTTTTAAAAGGTCGGTTACGTGGAAATGAAACATGAAATAAATAGTCGTTGATGACCTTATGATTATGTTTACGTGTGTTCTTGAATATTATCTACAACTGTGACATTTAGTTGTATTGGGACTTGAATAATTTCTGAAATTATAATATTATTTCTCAATTTTTTGTTTAATCAAATTCAATTTATTAATTACAATAATTCATTAGTTTTATTGAGTATTTTCCAAAGTTATCGCCTTTTCATTTTTAGCCTTTTAGTTTCGGGTGGAGCAATTTTTGACGAGTACACACACACACACACACACACTTCTCAATGATGCCAAAAGTCGCATTAGTTCGTCCAGTTGAAATATAAAACTTTAATTGTTTTGTTTAAATAGATACACATGAAAAATATATAGATACATATGAACAATATATATAACACATGAATAATATATATATATTCTGCATTAACGTCGAACCTTGAGTGATCAAGTCCAATGAACGTTCCTTTGCAAATGGAGTATTGAAATGGAGCGGCTGATACAAGTCTTTGGAGTGCATTTTTATCGTAGAAAAGTATTTATAAACACATATGTTTACAAACTTATTTCTTTCAACCAATAACTTGACAAGGTTTAATAAAAATTATTTTTTTCTATGATTTATATTACAAGATTTGAATGAGATGTACTCTGCGTTCACTGAATTTCGTGATATCATTTTGGAGATCAAAATTTCACCATTGGAAATAATTAACAATTGTCTGATCCGAGTGTTAATAATGTAATATGTAAAAATGTTTATACATTGTGGACAAAATAGGATGTCAAGTACGTCAACCAAATGAATGTTCATGAAAATTTCCAATTGAAATGAACGTTATTCAAATGAAAAACCGTTTAAAAATATCTATAAATATTGAAAGTAATATCTTGTGTAGAATAATAATAATGTTCTTAAACTGGAAATAAAGTATTCATGAAAAGTTCATGATAAAGCGGAATGGCTTATAATGAAGTTCAAATCTTTCATTTCGCGCAAAAAAGTCAATTGGAGAATTTTAGAATAATTGAAATAAAATTTTTAAAAAATAGATAAAGTAACTGTTCCGCATTTTTTTTAAAAATCGCATTCTCAAAATGGTCGCAAGTTAAGAATTATAACACTATATTAATAATGATAATCATTGCTATAATAATATTATTATATTGATTATAACATAAACTTTATAGAAAAGTAAGAAAACTTAGACAATTAAATTTAAACAATTTTTCTTTTGAAACATTAAAATAAATCATGAAATTTCTTATATCATGAAACGATAAATTTCAAATTTCATAGGATGAATTAATCATAATTTTATTA
>JABFQD010005704.1:0-10459 GCA_022817045.1 Psix sp. ZL-2020
GGGGGGGGGGGGGGGGGGGGGGGGGGGGGGGGGGGGGGGGGGGGGGGGGGGGGGGGGGGGGGGGGGGGGGGGGGGGGGGGGGGGGGGGGGGGGGGGGGGGGGGGGGGGGGGGGGGGGGGGGGGGGGGGGGGGGGGGGGGGGGGGGGGGGGGGGGGGGGGGGGGGGGGGGGGGGGGGGGGGGGGGGGGGGGGGGGGGGGGGGGGGGGGGGGGGGGGGGGGGGGGGGGGGGGGGGGGGGGGGGGGGGGGGGGGGGGGGGGGGGGGGGGGGGGGGGGGGGGGGGGGGGGGGGGGGGGGGGGGGGGGGGGGGGGGGGGGGGGGGGGGGGGGGGGGGGGGGGGTTTACGGATTCGCCGGGTAACACTGGGCCCAAACTCAGGAACTCACTGGGCCAAACTCACGGCCCAAATTCAGGAAAGCAGGGCTAAACTTCGTCGACGTATGTTTAGCCGTATTAATCGCGTATTGGAGGTCCGCCAAATGCTTGTTCTCACGCGTGATGATCGGACTCGATGTACGCAGAAATCATCGTTTTCAACGTTTTATTCGTTTTTTCAGTCGGGTTACTCTACGAGTGATATGGGGGCGTTGTAAAATGGTATATGCCGAAAGTCTTCGCCATACTAGCTATTTTGCTGTTGACGAACTCAGTACTGTTATCCGTGAGCAAAGTGCGTGGTTTGTCTCATCTATATAGGACCCGATCTTCGAACACATTACGGATGCACTTCGTATCGGCCTTTTGCAACGCTTGCAACTCCACCCACTTGGTGAACAAGTCCTGAAACACGACTACGTAACGTTTTTGTTCGGGACTCGGCGGAAACGGACCCATAATGTCAGACGAAACGATTCCCCACGGAGTATTAACGATTTTCTTTCCCATCAAACCCTTCGGACTTTTTTGAGAAGGTTTCGTCCTGTGACAAGTGTTGAATTTATGCAAGTAATCAGCCGCGTCCTCATACATACCGGGTCAGTAGTAGTCTCCGGCTAACCTGGCATACGTTTTGTACACCCCATATGACCTGAGGCCGGAGGGTCATAGGCTTGTCGGATGACCGACAGCCTCTGTTCTTGAGGCAAAACTAATTTCCATTCGTCTAGGTCCTCCATGATCAAGTCCAACAGGGGATCTGGTCGGTGATAATATAATTGGCTGTTCTTAGTCTTCCAGTTCGGAAGGATTGTCGGGTTTTCCTGGACGCTCTGGAGGCGCTTCAGGTACCATTCATCCTCCGTGACTTCAGTAGCCGCGATGGTATACTCGCATCCCTCGAACATCCGGGAAAGTGCATTCGGGACCTGATGCAGGGCTCCTTTACGGTATTTCACCATGAAGTCAAACTCTTGCAGTAACAGGGTCTAACGGGCTAATCGTCTAGTCGCGTCAGTAATCTTATGGAGCCGAGTTAAGCTACTGTAGTCTGTGATAACAGTAAAATGGTATCCTTCTTGATAACAATAGAATTTTTTCACTACCTAGACCACTGCCAAGCACTCTCGTTTCGTAATCGAGTAATTTCTTTCCGCCTTGTTCAGAGTACGGCTGGCAAACACGACAACCTTCTCAACTCTATCAATAGTCTGAGTAAGGACTGCGCCTAATCCAAAGCTGCTTACATCGGTCTATAAACAGAACGGAACTGAAAAGTCAGGTCGCATCAAAGTTGGGGCACGGCTTAGCGTATCCTTTATCTTCTGGAACGCTTGCTCTTGTGTAGGACCCCACTTCCATCGAGTTTTCTTTCGCAACAGTCGGGTTAGTGGTTCGGTCAGGGTTACCAGTCTTTCTATAAATCGTCAGTACCATGAGGCCATTCCCAAGAAACGCCTTAGTTGCGGGATCGTTTTCGGGACCGGATAATCGATTACGAGGAAGACTTTCTCCGGGTCCAGCGTTAAACCTGGACCGTTCAGTAGAAATCCCTGGTAGCGAACCTCCTTTACACAGAACTCGCACTTCTCCAGATTTAACTTCAGTCCAGCTTTCTGAATTGCTTTTAGGATCTTACGGAGCCAGTGTAAGTCCTCTTCTAAGGTGCTCGTCGCTATTATAATATCGTTCAGATACACAAAGACGTACGGCTACGCCCGGGCCAATAATATATGGTCCAACAATCTTTGAAAGATTGCCGGAGCCTCTGACAGTCCGTACGGCATTCTTTTGAATTGAAACAGCCCTATCTGGAGAACTGTAAACGCGGTTTACTCCTTGCTCCGGTTTTCGAGTGTGACCTGGAAATAGGTCTGACAGGTCTATTCTCGACAGGTAATGAGCGGATTGCAAGGCGTCTAGTATCGTAGTCATGTTCGGTATTGGATAGGCGTCCTCCAGGCTGCCTTATTCAGTCGGCGGAAGTCGAGACAAAAACGATATGAGCCAGTTTTGTTTCGGCGTAGACCATTCGCTGTTTGAAGGTTCGATCACGTCTTGCTCTGGCATCTCTCGCACTTCCGCGTGCATCGCTTCTAATACCTTCGGGGATACGGGGCGAACCTTTTGGCGTATCGGTGCTGGATCCTTAAGGGCTATTTTGTGCTTGATTAACGGCGTGAGGCATAACTTCTCATTATCTCCGGGTTGAATGAACCTCTGCGGCAAGCTTTTCAACACCTCGCGCTGTCCAGGTTTTGCTTCCTTTATTCCTCACACTTCCATCTGGGCATCCCCTTCTAATAAGTGTGAATCCCGAGAAACAAATCCCTAGCGCCGAAGCCTCTATCTACTGAGACCGAACATCATCTTCAGCCCAAATGCTCGCAACGCATCAACGCCTAAGCTCGCGTCATATTTTAAATAGGAGGCAAGACGAAAGACTAGGTTGACCGTGGTTCCGTTTAATTCGACCTTGAGGCTGATATCTACTACTGTGCCTTCCGTCGACTTATTCCCGAACGTAATTCGCGGGCCAACTTTCAATCGCGTCAGGCTGCCTTCCGGCAGAAGTCGGGTGTATCCAGTCTTCCCTAAGTATGAACGGGTCAAGCCAGTATCTACTAAAACTGTAACGGGTATCTGATTAATTATAACGTCAACATACGGGCGGGTGTCGTTTCCCAGCGTCGAAACGGGCCCACATCCGGAAACCTCATCCAGAGGTGTATTCGCCGGGCTAGACAATTTTGTATTAGCAACGGGGTTACCCGAATTTACGCGCTGCTCTCCGCGTTTCTTGAGCTCGTGGTCGGATGACAACGAGGACAAGTCGTATGGTGGGTTGGTTCCAACCTACAGCGGGTACAATATGTATTTCGTCTAGGTTCGGGGCAATTTGTTTGCATGGGGCCTTGCTGGCGACAATTGTAACAAGTTAGCGGTCTTGTTCGTCGGAACGGGTTCCTGCGAAATGCAGGAAACCTGACGTTTTCTTCATTGCTGCTCCAGCTAGGCCTATTTTTTTGCTGACTGGCGTACTGTTCAGGCCGATACGCCAGCTCCGGAAAGTCTAATTCAGTTGACGGGGGCGGTAACCGATAACGCCGTCGGAGTCTCTTTTTCTGTTCATAGTTTCGATCCAGAGCTTTGAGCTCCTTAAAGATCGAAAACTGGTAGCACCTAATGTACCTCATTTTTTGACTCGTGAAAGTCAGTGTTGGTGGTTGCGTTCTGCAGCGGTGCCGGTGCAGCTTCGGTCTCGATGAAGGCGGGTTTAAGCCTGTCGATCGAGATTTCCGTCGGGATGCCTTCGACACTTATCCTGAAAGGAAAATAATTTTTTTTTGAATCACTTTATAAGATCCCTCGTAAGGCTGCTCCAGTGGTTTCTTCACTCTGTCCACTATCACGAATTCATGTGTACATTCATGGAGAGCTTTGTGAATGAAGATCTGTGGTTTGTTGTGGTGGGCTGTCGGTCTCATCGACTGGCGCAAGTGTTCGAGGAAGTTGTTCGGGTCTTGTGGAGGATTTTCCTGGAAAAAATACTCCCCAGGTAATCTCAGTGTTGTCCCGTATGTCATCTGTCCCGAACAGCTGCCGATGTTCGAATGCCCTTATTGTAGCTATTGCGGAGACCTAGTAAAACGACAGGCAACACTTTCACCCAATCGGATGTCTCATGTGCCTTTATTGCTGTTTTTAGGGTCCTGTGCCATCGCTCGATGAGTCCATTTTCTTTCGGCTGGTAGCTGGTTATGGCGTCGAACAGTTGCGAATTGAACTGTGAACTTCGGTTGGTGGTGATGATGGCTGGTGTCCCGAACCTCGCTACCTAGGTATGGAAGAAGGCGTCGACGACAGTGTCGACGGTGATGTCCTTGATCGGTGTTGTTTCAGGCTATCGGGTAAAACGGTCAGTCATCGTTAGGCAGTATCGGTATCCCTGTGATGCATCAATCCCACGATGTCGGTATTGACGTGGTGAAACCTCTCATTCAGGATGTCGATGTGCGCTGTCGTCGTCCGTGGTTGTCATAGTGGTTGTTGTCTTCCGTCGACCACCTGTTCCAGGGCTGCTTTCATGGTTTAATTTGATGCGTCGGTGACGAGTATCAGTTTGGCGCTTTCGACGAGGTGCGCCAAGAGTGTGGCCTGTTCCAGTTGACTCTTGCATTCAGCGAATGCGATTTCGGTCTTGGCGGTTCAATTAATCGGGCGTTTGTCCTTCTTTTTGGCACCGGCGGTAAGTTCGTGCAGACAAGCATGTGGTTTGGCTGCATGGGGGATGAATCTTCTGTAGAAGTTCAGCATCTCCAGGAATCTTCGAAGCTCGAAGACTATGTTCAGCTTCGGAAATTCATTTATTGCTGCGACACGGTTATCTAAAGGTTTGATACCGTGTGTTTGGCTTACCCCATACGCACTTGCTTTTTTTTAGGTTCAGGCCGTGGAGTTTCAGGCGTATCAGAAGTTGGTCCAGGTGCTCCCGATGTTCGGCTTCATTCTTGGAGGCTACTAGAATATCGTTGATGTAGCAATCGACGAAGTCGAGTCCCCTGAGGATGGTGTCCATGAACCTCTAGAAGGACTGTCCCGTGTTGGAAAGATCAAACGGCTTCATGTTGAATTTGAACAGTCCAAATGGGGTGATGGATGATTGCGGTTTTTTGCAGTCCTCTTCTGCCATCGGGATGTTGAAGTATGCCTGCTCGAGGTCCAACGTCGACAAGATGGTACATCCGCGGAGCTTGTGGGCAAAGTCTTGGATATTGGGTACTGGGTATTTATCTGGGACCGTGATATAGTTCAGGGCCCGATAGTCGCCGCAGATCCTCCAGCTGCCGTCCGTCTTTCTATGTAGAAGAATTGCACTGGAGTAAGGGATGTCAGATGGTTGAACGATGCCGTCGGCTATCCAGTTTCGGATTTCCTGCTCGGCAGCTTTGTGTTGTCAACGAAAAAGTCGTCGGGCCTTGGCAGTGCACGGTGGCCCTCGAGTGACAATGTGGTGTTGGACGTGGTGTCCGGGCTCCCAGAGCCGTTTTGGTCGAGTAACTTCTGTGTGTTTCTCACAGATGTGTCGATCGTCGTCAGTGTTGGGGTGTCCGCTGTGGTCAGCTGTCCAATTGTTGCCAGGTTGGTCGTGTTGTTGACGAGGCACTTGTTGTGGATGTCCACCAGGAAATCAAACTCGTGCAGATGTCGTTGCCGACGATCAGTTGCATTACGCGGCAATCAGGAAATTCCAGTGGAACGGTCTGCGTAGGTTAAAGTCGATTGACAGCTTCTTCTCGCCATAAGTTCGGATCCTGGTGTGGTTTGCTGTGAAAATTATCCTGTCGGATTCTCTCGTCCGGTCAGCATGAGCCTTCGGTAAAACGTAGATGTCAGCGCCTGTGTCAATCAGGAAACGAGTGTTCGTTTTTCTGTCGGTGATGAGGAGGCGTTTCGGGATGACTGGGACACCGACGGCCGCCTCGATGCGCACCAGTTTTACTAGTCTTCCTGCTGGGTGAACTTGCACCGCGTTTTGCAGTGGTATGCGTCCTTACCAAACTTTTTGTGGTAAAAACATACCTGCTGCTCGTCGTTATTGGATTGTTGCCGTCCTCTCGATTTGCTGCGTCCGCATCCTCGCCGTTTGCCTCTTTGTTGCAAGAATTGCCTCTTGGTAGTCTCGAAGTCCTTACGCAGTTGATTAGTGCCCTGCATGACCGTTTCGAAATCATACGCCTTGAGAGCCTCTGGGGAAATCGTCCTCTATGAACTTGGTGAGACTGCTGGCGAGTATGATGTGGCGTGTATAGCGGCTTTTTGTGGACGTATGGTGTCCATTATGCGGCACGCCATCTCAGCCAGTTCTGACAAGTCAATAGTTCCGTTGACTGCTAAAATTTACTGGACCTGCGCCGGGAGTTGTCCCATGAACAACGGTCGCAGGATGCTGTCGCATTTGTTGCTGGCCATGTTGCGCATTTTCTGGAAGTATACGTTCGGCTTAATGTCCCCCAGCGGTTGGCCTCGCAATAACTTTTTGATGCGAGTTTTTGCTGAGTTGGCTAGTATATTTATCAGCCTGTTTTTCAAGGCTTGTCAGAAGTAATGCGGTGGAACTCGAAAGTATTTTCGATCACCGTGAAGTACTTGGCCGGATTGTGTTGCCAGAGTGGTTGAGGCAGTTCAATAACTGTTATCGCAGATACCGCATGGCCCTTATCCTGTGGTTGTTAAGGGGTTAGATCGATGGAATCGTCTGGGTTCGACATCTTGAGAAAGTCGAGATGTCGAAAAATGTCGAGATGAAATATATTATTTTTTAATTTTTTTGAAATGTATTATTCTTACTTAAAATTTATATTCTAAGTTAGAATCATAACGCGCGCGATTTAATTGAGTGAGTCCACAATGAATACGCGATGTGAACGCGTATTCATTGCGCATTTCAACGCTTGGAGATTCAAATGAAAATTTTGATTAAAAATTATCATTTTATTATTCGTTCATATACAATTTTTTAAACAAAAATTGTATATGTAAAATCGCTGGGCCTTTACCATCTTCGTCTTCAACGGATGCTGAATTCTCATCTTCTTCATCTGCTTCAACAGCTGGACCTTCATCGCCTACTCCAATAATTGAGTCTTCACTTATGTTACCAAATGCAGAACCTTCAACTTCAACTCAGACTGTGCATCAGCAACATGAAGCCATGTGTTGTATGTGTTTGCTCTAACAACCAACACACGCATTCATACCATGCGGTCACAAGAATATTTGTGCAGATTGCGCAGCTCTGTACTCCGAAAGATCAATAGTCAAGTCCTGTCCCGAGTGCCGTAACGGGCATATTACAATTTCCAGAATTTTTTAAACATCTTGTTGTGATTAATTAAAAAGACATATTTATTGCGGTTTCTATGTGGAACGTGGACATGCTGACAGATGTTGTCCGGTCAAAAAGAATGACGAACCATTACTTTGCATCAATTGGGTGAGAGCAAAATATGAAGACTGCAATCAACTTGCGTATTCAAAAAACTGTGCAGTGTGTGTTCTTCAAAAGAAAATAAAAATAGTGGTGGCTTTGTACAACAAGAACCCCAAAGAGGCCTTTGAATTACTAAATGAGACCGGTGGTAAAGTCCCGGATAGACCGTCTAGTTACGCCAACTCAGTTCGGGTTAATGTTGGAAACCTGATATCCAGTATTCAAGCCAATCGAGTGAGAAATGTTCAACAAAAATAGAGACGAGTGCGAAGAAACAAAAATGGGGATGGAGAGATGCGAGTCGTCGACCCCTTGGAGCGGAAGCCATGAGCGCTTCCGAATCAGAACTGGATGATACTGACGTAAAACCAAAGTCGACTGCAAATGAGCAGTACAAAATGGAAATAGAGAAAGAAGTCATGGAGTCAACAATGACGGCGATACTTTCTACTTGTAATATTGAGAAGAACTCGATGGAAAGAAGATTACTGATGAAAGAGCTTAGGAGAATATTGGCTGAAAAGCGAGATTTGGATATGAACGTGCAAACCGTGGCTTACAACTCCTTTATTCAGTGGGCCAGGTTGTGCCAAGTTGTATTTGTTCAACTTGTTGATGTAGAAAACACCTGAGTATTAATAGGGAAGAAATTTGATAAAAGTCCGAATTTTGCTATTTGGGCTAGAATTCTAAACTGAATATTGAATATTGAGTTACTACGAAGAAACCTCTGTTTCCCCCTCTCTGTTTAATATAGCGTTCATGACTCCTTATTTTTACTTTAGATCCTTGACTATTTTGATATATATTTCTTTATTTTCCCTTTCTTATAACATATCCATCTCTATCTATAGCACAGTGGAATTGTAGGTCAATTAAAAAAAAAAGTCATCAGTTTTCTGACTTGATAGATTCATACAATATAGATATATTATGCCTTTGTGAAACTTTCCTGAAAAGAAATCATAACTTGAGTTACCCTGGTTTCCAATTCTTCTCAGCGAATCGAACTAGTAATAGGTCAGGAGGTGGTGTTGCGTTACTGTGTAGAAATAATTTGAAAATTTAAAATCTGTTGATAGATGTTTGCAGAATGAGGTTGAAGTAATTATGACAAAAGTAAAATTTAACTCACCAGCAGAAAATTTCTATAATATCATTTCCATTTATAGCCCTCCTCGAAACTCTTGCTATCCATACACAGAAGACAATTTCTGGAATTTTTTCTTCTTATTTATGTGATTTTGAGAATCAATTTGTGGTGACTTCAACGCCAAATCGGAAATTTGGCAAAAGGATGTACGTGAAGACAGAGAAGGAAAAATAATTGAAAAAAGGTAAATGAATTGCCATTCATATGCCTAAATGATAACGACAAATTCACATGGTGTTTTAATGATGGGGCACATCGTAGTGTACTAGATTTTACTATAATCTCAGCTAATTTGGCCAGTGATTTCACTTGGAGTGTATGCGACTATAACTATAATAGTGATCATTTTCCTGTTGTTATAAAATCGACAAAAACATTTGAGAATAGTATTCGGCATACGAAAAAATTTATTTTCAGAAATGTTAATTGGACAGAATCCTATGTAAAGTGTGATGAGTACGAATCAGAAAATGTAGAACCAAGCCAAGATAAGTATGAATCGATACTCGGGAAAATTCATGAAAATCTAACCTTTACAGGTGCAAAAATTGGAGATTCAAAAAAACTCAAAAGAAATTTGAGTTATTGGTGGGATGATGAGTGCTCTAAGATTCTAGAGGTCAAAAGGAAGGCATATAAAAACTTCATTACAAATAATTCTATCGAAAGTCTAAATAAGTATAATAATATTAAAAAAGATAATAAATTGCGTAAAATTAATACAGAGAAATATAAAGAATTTTGCGCCTCACTAAATAAAAACAGTAATATTTGAAACATCTGGCGGGTAATAAAAAATTTAAAAAATAGGAAATTATTTAATGATAGAGTATTCAATGATAATTTGAGTAGACATCAGACAATTTTGAGTGCGTTCGATTAAATAGCCCCCCCTTCAACTCAAGATATTATGGTTAAATCTTACCGATTGTCTAGTCAATTGAACATTGCTAGTAATTATGTTAACATTTTTTAGGAAAAGATATTTCGAGGAGAATTTGAATCAGCGTTACTTAGTTTGAAAGATTATAAGGCCTTACGTCCAGACTTTCTAACGGCAGAAATCATCGGTAACTTCTCATCTAAGTTGAAAGACGCAATTTTGGAATGTTTTAACGCTATTTTGTTGACAACGGATATTTCGCCTCCCTGGATAGAATTTAACACAGTCTTTATTCCAAAATCCGATAAAAAGAGTGTTAGACCGATCTCCATGAACTCTCAGATGTTGAAAATAATGGAGAGAATTGTTTGCGGGAGAGTGGACTGGTGGGCAGAAAAAATGGTATTATTCCAGATTGACAATTCAGATTTAGAAAGGATAGGTCTTTTTATGATGCCGTTGGTGTCCTGGTGGGCGACATTGTTCACGCAGTTGATAGGAAGATGGTAACCGGTGTGATTTTCTTAGACATTGAAGGTGCATACGACAGTGTAGATCCATATACCCTCTGTGCAATTCTGCTCAGATTGGGTTTGCCGTATAATTTAGTTATGTTTCTGTGAAAATTGTTTTATAGAAGACACATTACGGGATGGTTTGGAAGCGAAAGCCTGGGCAGAAAGAGCACTGGAAGGAGATTGCCACAAGGTTCTGTTTCCAGTCCTTTATACTTTAATCTCTATACTTCAAAAATAGATTCAGCTTTAGATGAAGATGTGGGAACGGTAATGTATGTCGATGATGTTGCTATTTCTTATTTAGGTTTTGATATAGATAAGGTTATTGATAAATTGAACTCCAATCTAAAAAATATCGCAAATTTCTTTGAAACTTTAAATCTTAAAACTTCAGTTAGAAAAAAAGAAGTCTGTTTTTTTATAATAATAGTGTTATAGTTGATGTCAAAAACATAATAATTTTCTTGAAATTTATAATCAGAGATTTATAATAGTAGATAATTTCAAATATCTGGGAGTTTACTTAGATCACAAGTTA
>JABFQD010005705.1:0-10460 GCA_022817045.1 Psix sp. ZL-2020
GAATTATTCTTAATATCTATTGAAATCATTATTTCATTTTTTATATAAAATATTTAATAATTCTTTAAATTACAACAAGATTAATTTGAGCATTTAAACATTTTTGCCAATAAGCATATGAATTCTACATAGGGTGCATAAAGTTATTTTTTTTTATACTTCCTTAATTTTACTTTTTCATCGCCATTCATTTTACGATGTAAAATTTTTTAAAAGACAGTCTATTCCTGTCATAAGAATGGGGCTTAATCTCTTTTACATATTACTATGACAGCATTCATACAGTTTTTGGAATTTATCTTCTCCAGAAAAAAGTTTTTTTAAGTATTCCCTCTAAAACTGTGATTCTTTTACTTAGCAAACTCAATCATTATTTTTGTACGTAGATTTTTTTATCTCTTTTCGTTAGACGTGATTCAGGGTGTTGAGTACGATAGAGCAACCTACTCCTTGCTTTATAGACACCGGACGAATGCCTGAATGGAAGAGACAACCATCTGTGAGCAATAAGGAATTCCTTGAGAAGATTATCGTTCAACTACTGACAGACTATTTACCGTTGCTGATCACACTTTACTTGTCAAGGAGCCTAACCTTGTTTATGAACTCTTGTGAACGCTTTACACTATGTTTATTTACACTGCGATTTTATTTTTAATTAGAAGAAATTCTGGAGGAAGTTCTCCTTTATTCTAAATTGTATTATTTCATTGACTTTTAGAATATACTAGTATTATTTATTGCTTATTTTTTCTATTTGACTAACGCGTTTTGATGTGATAAGTGTGACAAAAAAAATAGCAATCTGCAAGCCTAGCCATTCGACTATAGTACCTGGAAAAATCAGGCACTAGTCATTAAATTAATCAACATAAGCTGGTTAGCAGAGAATTCATTTCTTGCTGCGAACAGACAAATTGATCCAATATATGTCTTTTAAATTTCAGATTATTCATTGCACTTTCCTAATTCTTGCACTTCCAATTCAAGATTCAGTCTGTATTATCTTTCAATTGTTTCTACAACTGTATGAACAAATTTTTCTCAAAAAAAATCGACTAACAAAATGACTGTCTATTCTTCATACTGATAATTTCAATAATGTCCTCACTATTATAAGTAGTCATTACTGAAAAATGTTTAAAAATGTATACACTATATCTTGTGAAGTTCCTATCAATGAACCTTAAGAAAAAAAAATTAGACCTTCAGACAATTTTTTTATCTTTCCTCTCATTATATTATTATCCTGATAAAGACATGGCTTCGTGAGAGCATACCCAACGTTATGTTTAGGTGTGAAAATTATACGAACTTTTTCTTTTTTTATTATAATTCATTTAATTCATTTCTGACATAATAAAAAAAAAAAATTTTTTTTGATTTTGGATACAGCGTATTCCCCCATCCTGCTTCCTTCGTGATTTCATTCGCTTTGATGATTCCATTCTTTGTTGAATATTTTAACCTTACGCATACCATATAAAAAAATTCATCAAATGTTACATTAAACAGATCAAATCTTTGCACATACTTATTTTATATTCGTTTATCTTACAAACATTTTATGAAAATAAGTGTCATACCTTGAATATTTTTTTGATAAATAATTTTCAATACTGACGAAAGAACGATATATTTTCATTCATTGATACTTAAAATCCTTTCCTCTATAAAATTATCCTCTGGAGAATTTCAATTTCAATTGTCACCATTCAATTAAAACTTTTTACAATTTCAAATCTGCTGATTACGACCAGATCAATATTACTTTAAATCAGGTTGACTTGAGTGAACTTTTATCCATAGACCATTTACACTGCTACTGCAACTTTTCATACCATCATCGCGAGAATAATCACGCAATATGCAAACATATCAATAATGAGAAATATCACGTACATGATACATTTTTTTACATTACTAAAAATTACCAATTTTTCAAACATTATGTTAAATATTAGTCTACGTAATTTTGTTAATATAAATAAAAAATGTTAAATCTACTATCAAACATAACATAGAGCACTTTTTTTACAAGTCAATAGAATTCGACTGTATATATGTTACAATCATACTTACAATACCTGCAGCTTCGATTTTCAGCAATGTCAATTCATCAAACTCTGAAAAGGGCTCGATGGAGTCCTTGTCTGTGATAA
The DNA here is from genome assembly GCA_022817045.1 of Psix sp. ZL-2020. Classification (NCBI taxonomy): domain Eukaryota; kingdom Metazoa; phylum Arthropoda; class Insecta; order Hymenoptera; family Scelionidae; genus Psix; species Psix sp. ZL-2020. The sequence goes on from JABFQD010005705.1 coordinate 2,163, forward strand.
TGCCGCTGCCTCTACTCAAATCTGGCCAATAAATTAGTTATTTCAATAGTGTTCCCTAAACATCTCTTCTGATCTCATCCTTAACAATAAACACTTTACATCTTCTTTCCCAAAAACCTCTTTGTTATAAGTTTCTCGTATTTGAAAAAACCACAAGATTTTTTTTGCAACTGGAAATAAAGATAATATGAATTAACGCCCAAAAGCACTTATAAACTACGTTATCAAACTTTTCAAGTAGTTAATCAAATCAAAACTTCAACCTTTGCTTAAAACTATCTTTGTTGATGAGCAACATAATTTCAAAACTAATAGATCTATCGCTACGAATTTTACACTGTTGGATAACTATTTATTTTTGGATTTCAAAGAGTAAATCGATGTGATCTAATCTAATATTGTCAATGCTTTCGATAGGGTCAACCACTCCATCTTGCTGTCCAAACTTAGAGAAATTGACATAATTGGAACTTTTTGGAACTTTACATTTGACCTGTATATTGTTATCTCTGAAGTCCCACAAAGCCCTCACCTTGGGCCGTTACTCTTAGATCTTTGTTAGCGAACTACTGCTGTCTATTTTAATTTGTATGTTTTTAATTCTCGTGGATAATATAAAACTACTATATTCATTATCAACATCCAGTATCTGTGATCCAGCACAACCTCAAATATCTTGATATCTGATAAACTATACATTCTTTTTCTTTAAACATGATAGAAATGATGCAAAGTAACTTTCACTTTTAGACTTACTTAAAAATCTCAAAGTTTATTGTTTGTTTAAAAGATGCTCGTATCTGCAAAAGTTTTTACATTATCTATAAATTTTCTAAAATTTATGTACACAAAAATGATTTGAGCACTACAATCAGCAATCAACAATAAATCCATTAAACATGTATAACAAGAATTCTTGAGATGCTATGGTTTTGAATGTGGTTATACATTGTCACTTCTTATTCGATATTATAGTGATATTTATTTATTTGCTGATTTGAAAACCTTTGAATTCAGAGATCTCCACTTTCGATCTCCCATCTGTTTAACCAAACATATAACCAGTATGGAAAGTCCATCCGTCAAATCATACATATTACTAATTCTTATTTTTCCAGTCGGAAAGATTTTTTTATGCACTATTCTTTTTTCAAACGACTTTAGTTATGTATAAATATTTGGTATATGTTTTCAATTTATTTATATACTGCGAAAAGGAGTTAAGTAAATTTAACTAAACTTTCCGTTTAAATGAGAACGTGTGGCCAATTTAAAAATACTGTTTTCCAAAAATGTTAATGAACTGGTCGTATAAAGTACTTAAACTTGTCATTGTATATAATCAGATCAGTAAAATTTATAAAAAAAATATAGAAAATTGTAGAACTTGATATGTGTTCTTGTTATAACGTCAACTTAAGTTGAATGTACTTAACATTTTGCAATGTATCTAAAAAAATCAAATGTTATTTGCATATATATACCTCAACCTTCTATTGTGGGAGAAGTTGTAATTCCGAATAATTACCAAAAATGTTTGAAAGAATTTTAAATATTATACCAATGTTGCAATTAGGACAGCTAAATTTAGTATTATAAGCTGAATCATAATATTTCCAAATGTTATTATTATTAACATATTTGATATTCTATTTTGTACATTAAAAACTATTAAATCGATAGAAAATGAATCGAACGAGTTTGATTCGTAGTTTTGTTTGTAATATGAAGAAATGCTATGGAAAATTAGTTTCATTTTTGGTTTTTGCAAACATTCCATACAGTCAAATAATGAAAGCTCCTCGTATTTAATAGTTTCTACCTTAAAAGTATTTAATATCAGATATGAGAGCGTACAAAAGTTCAATGTATAAACAAAGACTGAAACTTTGGTATCTTGACATATTTTTAATCAATACGTATGCTGTTTCTAATTTTTACACGTTAAAATAAACTTTGAACTCAAACAACTTGTAACAATGTGTAACTTTGTGTTGCAGGCTTCGTTTTACTCGACTGCATTGAAAACCCTGATCTCTATGTCGACTGTGATACTGCTTGGCCTCATATTTGCTTATCATGCTTTAGAAGTTCAGGTGAGTGAACTATCGCAATACCAACAATAACATCCGATTTCAAAGTTTTATCTCGAAATTTCAACTTGATCTTGCATTGCTTCTGTTTGTGTCAAATATCTTAAGACGTAAAATCATAATATTCAGACAGAATCGTATTTTTCTTCTAGGCAAACTACTATATATATTGTTTTTTCTATGTGTAAAATAAAATATAACTTTCGTCGAATTCCCATCTACCATCTATAAGAAATATTGAATAACCATTTCAGGTCTTTTTATTGGAAAGCTAACTTGCTTCTAATCAAAATATGTTCATGTCAGATTAAATGAAAAGATGTCCTGAATTTTTATTAAACTAATATGACTAATATGACCATTTGTAAAAAATAGTTTTTACCAAATTACGGTATAATTACATAAATATAGATATGATTAAAAGTATGAAAATAGAAATTTCTTTAATTGAATTTCCGGCAAAATTGCAAAGTACGTTTTAATATATTGAAAATTATATTTTTAACATCTTCGATGATGAAACCTGGAAAATTTCTGAGTATCAAAACGTTAAAATTGACATGATCCATTTTTCTCTTTGTAAATTTTGAATATGATCTCAACATGAAAAGGTTTCATCAACTCGTGAACAAAAAAACAGCATGTTAAAACAGATTGCGCGGAAAGTTGAATCTGAGCAAACCACCGAATTCGCGGAACCGACGTCTCTATTACAACGCTTTTGTCGTATCATCATTACCTCGTTTCAGCGCGCCGGGTAGAATTGCGCTTTTTATAAATACTACTTTATAACAATGGCTTGTCGGGCGCGCACATGTATTTGAGCAGATAATATATTACATCTCTGTGCAGTACACGTATCTATAAAACTGAAAGCAGAGAGCTTCGCGTCCGTAAAAAGAATAAGGTGAATGCGAGGCTCTGATAGAGTAAAGAATCGACGGTCTTCAGCTTGCAAGATCACCAACCGGAAAAATGCCAGTTCTACTTGGATTTACTACAAATGAAGTTACGTCAGTAGCGTACTTTATGCCGACAACTTTCGTTGATGATTGCCGATGAAAATCGTATACGAAAGATTACGCCGAATCACGTCAAAATTTATGGCAATAACACTGGCACAACAAACTTACGCGGAAATTTGAACAGAATCATGCTTGGCTTGCTAAATAAGGCTTCTCCGTATTTTTGAGCGGATCATATTTAAAACGTCTTATACTTATGTATACTGTCAGTTCAGGTTTAGGCCTACCGCTAGATATCTCTTTTATTAGGTTTCTTTGATACTTTTTTATATATTTCTCACTTTAAAAATTGAGAACATATATAAATACTGACTATTTAATTTAAACATGACAATAATTATGTCTTATATTTTCACGATCTTTATATAATATTTTTTCTCTCTCATAAAGTATATGTACGAACAGTAAATAATGACGTACGTATTTTTTTACTACAAATACTTATAATTACAATGTTCAAAAAGAAGCTGATAATGATGTAATGAAATTTTCAACAATTGTCATAAATTTGAAATTATTTTACTGCAAATAGAACTAAAATACGTCAGATTTCAAGTTTGATTCGAACAGAAATCGAACAATGTTTATCAGGGGTAAATTAAATTACAATCTACTTTACTACAGGAATTAACTTCGACGTTTACGTAATAACAAACGGAACTATAATTATTTTTAAACATTGTGACAACCTTCGTTGTAAAATCTATCAAATAAACCTGTTATGTAACTCACCCTGATACAAAAATGATATTAAATTACAGGCAGAGACATTTCACTTTCAAATACAATTGATTTGACAGTGATGCAAATGTCGATTCAAGTGTCGTGCACAAACATCATATATGCACAAATTTAACTAAAAAACAACCGGAAAGAAAATTAAACGATGATATGAATTTAATGTAATAGAAGATAATTTCAATGTGATTAAAATTGCAACACGTGTCTTCTACGAATTATATTTTGTTTCATTCAGCTCCATTATTGATTAGATCGCGGAAATTCAATGAAACCATATTCTGAACGCAATAGTCACAAGTGGACTGATGATAACCCAGTTATCGACTGTATTTTATGCAAGTCTATTGAAATAATGCTCATTCGTCTCTAGACAAAGCACATTTAATTGCTTAGAACTTACAGAAGACATGATTGATTTATAGCGAAGAGTCTGACATCCTTGTTCTTAGTCTTTACAATAAATTTAGCATTTAATTCGAAAAGATTTATTCTATTTACTGCCTTTAAATTTTAACTAGTATCAAAATAAAATATGTTACATTAAATTTTTATATGGAAATTTTAATTACAAATTCATTATATAGTACGTTATACGTTTTGATGAATCGAGTGTATTATGACAAATAAAATATTTATAAATTGCTATTTGTCTCATTTTTGATTATTATTTAACTTAAGTTGTTGATATAAAAGAATGAAAATTCTTTCTGAATTCACATCGGTCATTTTATTTCTGTATTTATGTTGGTACAGTTAAACTGTTGACTGCCAATTGTACTTGTAACAACGGCACAAAGAAATAAAAATGATATTTTTCCGGCTCTCCAATATATAAATACAAACGTGATGTGGAATACATTTGTAAGCGTTATGTGACAAAAAATTTATAGTCCGATGAAATAACCTTTTCACAGAAGTACCATTTCTTATATGACGCGTCAATTACAGAATTAAGAAAAACTACGAATAAAGCTCGAAAAAAACTGAAATAAATAATACACAAACAGAATCAAATTTACAAATTAGTATTCTATAATAAAATTATAGTTTTATATACAAGAATTACATTACTCCATAACCAATCAGAATTCATATTCAAATATTTCAACAGAATCAATCCAACCAGTCGTACACAATTGCAACAGCTCTATTAATAAATAAACGTTCAAAAAGTTCAGATTTAAGTGACAAATCCGTTCCGCATTTTTGTTTTAAACAGCAATCGATTATTTAGCCATTGAAAATTGTTTTCGCTGGATTAAAAGATCCTGAATGTTTCAACTATTTTGATTTGACCTACTCGAAAAATATCTTTTTGACGTTAGACATTATTTATTTGAAAGTTCCCTCGACAATTATTCATTAATAAACAATCAACTTTGAATGGAAACATTTCCTTCATTTACTTAGGTGGGAAATTTAATCAATTAGCAGTGAATCTTGTCTGAACTATTAGCAAACAGTTTTTCCAGCCAAGAGCACGTATTTCCAAACAGCCTGACACGCCTAGTGTTTACGTTTTAACTGTGTGACGGCGTTTGTCCAAACAAGAAACAAGTAAAACATTCGCGTATAAACCCCAAGACAACTTAAAATTCCGTCACGAAACGTTTCACGGCTGTAATTTTGTGTCGAAAGATGTTATTAGCATTCTATCCTGGAGCAAAAAAGGTGTCACTATATAATAGAAATTTCTAGAGGGAAATACAGATCACTTAAAATACGTCCAATTGTAACTAGACAGAATTCATCTCTCCGTCACTTTCTCTAAAGTTAAAATATAAGTCAACGCACAAGCCACTGAGATTTCACGATTTCTAACTGACAAATGAATAGCACTATAAGTCGGTGTGAAATATACGCCACATAAACTCGGAGCAATGTATGCAATGCTTGGACCTTTCAGTGCGTAACTAGAAAAATAATTTTTATTACTATACACAAATTTTAACAATAGCCTTCCTGATAATATAAAGTTATAGCCGTGAAAAGTGTTATGACTGAGATGTTTTGTTTTCAATATATCATTATATAACTTGCATTGAGTAATTATAATAATTCTTTAAATATTATCATTTCATTACTGAAATGTTATATTTAATATGTATTTAATAGACCTATGATAAAATTAAGAATAATTTTTTAGAGGTTTTTATAGGTAAATATTTATTTGGAATACTGATCTAATGATTTAATTCGGTTTCGAACTAGCTCAAAATGACGCGCGAGTCCCTTGAGGGTACAAATATTTATTGTAACCCAATGATTTAGTGGCCGTTTTGTCCTACCCTTTTCAAGTGAATTTTGATATTGTTCTCGCGATTACATTATGCGAAGTACTCTGAATTAATGCCTAGACGTCCGCTGAAAATATCATCAAAAAGCAATTAACTGTAAATATCGCAGATTGTAGTGCTTTAAACAAAACAATGTAATTAACATTATTCATAAGAATATGCAAAAGGTCTGTGTAACAAAAAAGTAACAGTTTGCCATGAACTTTAATATTGCGATTCGCCGCGTGAAAAAGTAATCTTCTTTTTTCCGCATTCAACTGAAAAATTGATATATTCGCAATGATTTATTTCAGACTGGTTTTAATTATTTGGTCGCTGCGTCTGTTTCAACTACGTTAGGTTTTTTTTTCACTAACTTATTTTTTTGCGATTTGATTCTGTTGACCACAACTAGTCGTCGCAGCAATTTTTTCTAAAATTCATTATAGTGCAGCAGATTTACCTAACACGAACGTCCGATTTCTATCAGTATTTATTACAATAGACGCGTTGCGACTAATTACCTCGTATTCACGCCCATTCCTATTATCTTGAATGACAATTTTTGAACTTCCTTTGTTCTCTTGACAATAAATCAATCGATCGAGATAATTAATATATTATGCATTAAACTTAAACAAAGTATGATAAAAAATAAATTGGCTGAAATGGAAATGTTCGATTTGATTATTAAGGTATTAACTGTCCAAAATGATTATCATTTCCGATAAAATAATTTGTCGCACTCTCACCATACGCGGTTTATTATTTAATGCAAATCAGGTAGCAAAATATCACATACATTACACTTAGCTATTATTATGAAGTATTGCGGTACTTGATACTTTGAACAATATGCAGTTACTTATATTTGTTTTAATAAATTAATTAACGTCTCATTTTTGAAATAACCATGTTCGGTCAATCACGAGTATGGAAATTTGTTTAAAGTTATCAAAAATGAATATCATTAGCGACTACTTAAATTTTAATAAACTTTTTACTTTAAGACTTTATCGTTCTCTTCAAGTTTTCTCATTTTTCCTATATCTTTTCTTAATAAGAAGCTTATTTATAGCGTTCTTGTTCTACTTTAACTGTGAGCACGCACTGATTTGCTTTATGTTCTTGCTTTCACATTTTCTTTTTTCTTTTTGACGATAATTTCAATATAAAACTGTGTCTAACAAATAAACTAATAAAAAAACTCAGAAATATCAGAAATTGGATTAAAGAGAAGTTTTAAAAGTAACATAAATACTTATCTATATATCTTACTTGATATCTCCAATATTGTTTAATATATATTAATAATGTTGTATATGAACATACATATATATATAATTGTATTAATAATACAAATATCATTAGTTTAATCTACCAATGAATATTTTACATTCAAAAATCAAATTATTACACAATCAAGTGATTTCTTTAAGAATCGATCAAAATTATTCAAATAATGAAAAAATATTTTGTATTAATATAACTATTGCTAATCTACATAAATTTTAAAATTAGCGAATGAAATGTATTGTGTAATAAATATTTTGAAAAGGTAGCGGGTTCAAAAAATATATTAACTCAATTATTTTATATAATTATTTATATATAATAGATATAACATTTTGTCAGGAAACTGTAATATTTGCTGCCAAATCGATAAGATAAAAAGAATGATACAATTTTTAACTGTTTACATTGAAACAAATTTTTCAACACATTTAATAAAATACGTTTAATAAAATATAAATTGAATAATTTCATAAATTTATTAAAATGAATATAATTATAAATTATATATGTTACAAAATACTCAATCAAATTTTACCTCAATTTGAAAGCTGTCAGAGTGACCTGCTTCTTTGAAAAAATAGCGAATATTTGTCACTGTTTGAAAATATTACTGATTAGCGCCCAAGTTTTAATACAAAATGTGGTTTGTAATATATCTTAAACATTGCTTTACATATCACATTGCTTACAATAGTGATATCACATTTCTCTTCACAACTTTGCTGTTATTAAATTAAATTTCTCTATTGAATTTTATATAAATTAATTTACAAATCCATAACAATAAATTTTTTTTCCCAGAATATACTACAAGAATTTAATCTAAATGCCTTTTTATTTTAAATGTGCATTTTTACAATCTTAATT
>JABFQD010005706.1:0-10460 GCA_022817045.1 Psix sp. ZL-2020
AAGAAACTTTAGATAAAAATCTTCATTTTCTAATACGGTATTGTAACTTTTACCGTATTATGGTGTAGATAATTTAATTATAACTATATTAAAAGGGAAATAAAGTAATAATTAGTTAGAATAGGGATATTTTTCAAAAATGTTTAAGAGGTTTTTCAAAATATGTAATGTAAGCTTTTAATAAAACACCTATCAGCACATATTAAAGTTGAATGAAAAATAAGTGTAAAAACTATTATATACCCTACTTAACGACGAATCGAAACAGTATTTGTTCCGTCAGAAAATCTGTAATATATTAATATGTATAGTATTTGTATAATGACAATATTTAAATTTTGCATTAAAATTTTGAGTCATCACGTTAACATTTTTATTTTCATAATATCACGATCTGTTTTGGTTCGAAATGGTTAACGCTGTCAATATAGACAGATTGTTGAATTTCACGAGAAATCGTTAATGATATTGAAAGGACCAGGCATCCCTTTGACTGAGTAGCGCTAAATAATTTTTAGTGACATTAGAGGACGCTAGTAGCTTTCCTTTAGGAAAGATAAAACATGTAAAACGCCGCGTTTGTCGTCAATCAATTCAAACAAAATACGTTTCATACTATCATCAGAGCCACAATGAAAACCAGAATACAACAGAATAAAATTCATTCTCTTGTCTCTTGGCTACGAATTCATAGCGAAACTTGCTCGAGATATAACAAATTTCGCCTGAGCAATCGAGTCCATATTGTGGTGTTCCGTTTTCTCCAACGTCTGTCGCGAACATTAACGCAACATTTTAAAATTAACACTGTTTATAAAAATTATAATTAAAACGGAAAAAGAAATAACAATTATATCATAAATCAGTTTTGTTACTACATTTCTTAAAAACTTTTGAGAACAACCTTGTGATTATTATTATCTGAATCTTAAGTATTTTGTGAAGCGTTAAGCTCGAGGATTTGGTATCAGTGCAACGATGATATTGCATAAAAACAAACTGCACCTGCTCAGAATGATACTTCAAAATGTCCTACAAGATCATTTTCTATGAAGATTAACTTTTTACAACTGGATACGAAACCTTCCACTTGATTTTTATCATAATATCTTTTTCACTGACGAGTGCACAGTCAAAAGTGAATTAGAAGGTAATTTTTGGGATTCAGAAAACCCTCACTGATTGAGGAAAGTCGATCACCGGCATGTTTAGAAAGTCAATGTTTGGTGTGGTAACATTGACGACCAAATTGTAGGACCTCGTTTTATTGACGGCAATTTAAATGGCGCACGCTATGCAGATCTGTTGGAAAAACAACCGCCTGTTTTGCTCGAGGACGTGCCGTTGCCATTACGGCCTAGTTCTGTATCCGCCAGGCTCGTCCGATCTAACGGTAATGGAGTATTACTTGTGGGAGAGAGTTAAGGATGTACAAACCCTCTTATAATAATGCACTTTCAAAATAATGTCGTCACAAAACTCTGAGGATGTATATATTCTGTCATAAAAAGAACAATTTCAGAATTCTGCAGTCTAGTTTTAAAGTTAAATAAATTGAAAATCTTAATTTTCCCTATCTTAATACATTGGTTAGATTAGCGCCGCCATACTAAAACGGACCAACAAATAGCGTCGATCCTTTATTAGTACTGCGGCACTACTCTAACCAATGTACTATAATAGGGTAAATAATGTTTCAAAATTTATATATCTTTAATTCGAGGTTCTGAAAAATTGTTAAATAATTTAAAGATTATTTTTATGACTAAATAAGTAATTATCTGCAATATCAAAACGTTGCCATTATTTCTGAAGGGTTAATATAACCTCGAAGATTCGGTCGATATCGAAATACATACGATAAAAAAAGACATAATGAAGAGGATATGAACTACCTTATTTGTTCTTTAGCCTCTTAAAGTCAGACGGGCAGTCAATTCTTTTCCAGAAAAAACCATGATATGTCAATCACAAAACAAAGCTCACATCGAGCAATCGCGTAAATATGTTCGTTGATTTTTTTCATTTTTTAAAATTCTTTTATTCATTTGGTTTCAAGTAAAAAAAAATTTATTAATCAATTTATTATTATTATTTATGATTTTTTTCCTTCTCATGATTCATTATTTCTTTTTGTATTGTATTCGTCTTAACACACTCATTAATTGAAAACACCTATGGGTTATTTGAAAGTGTAAACTTTTGTATTTATCTTTTTGATATAATCTTACGATTCACGGTCATAAAACTGACACATTGCAAACGAATTTGTTTTCAGTACAGAAGTATTTTTTATTAATTATATCACTGAAACCTGTTAGGAATATTTTTTTTTAAATTAAATATGATAAGTAATGAAAATAACAAAATATTTTGGGTAAAATTTTTTATTATGATGCTGAAAACTAAATTCGTAATAAAAAAAGAGATCCAAATATGATGTCATCAGATATATGTTTCAAAAATAATTATTCATAAGTATTCTGAAATATTGTGGATGGATACCACAATATATATATGAAATAGGTGGTCTGGAATACCTTGTTAATAGTATTATATTTGCATAGAATATAATTCTTGAAAGTTTAAAGGAAACTAGTTCTATGTAAAAACCTAAGAATCAATAATATCTGTATCACGTTTTAATAATTATAAATTGCTGTTGGTAACTCATTTTTCATTTATTGTCATTTTTTTTAACCGAACGTATTATGCTGCTATAATCTGAGGATTTCTATTTCTGTTCTTTACTTCCTTTTTTATTTTTTCTGTAAATTTTATACTTCGTTGATCATTTCATTTATCGAATTTAATTATAAAAGAATTTTTCTCATCGTTTTCTGTAAAATAGTTAACATAGACATTTAACTATCATATTTGCATATAATATCTAGTAATGTAACGTCAAATATAAAGTGAAATAATATTGCGTTTAATGGTGAAATGAATGAGACAATATAAAAAGCCTTTCGCAAAAATGTAAAAAAAACATTGTAAATTACATGACAATAAAGAAAAAATAAGTAAATAAGTATAATTCAATAAACCGTGCTGTTTTTTAGTTGAATCTACATTTTTGTGTGAAATCGATATTAATAAATATAATTGCAAATATCAAATGGATACAAGCTTTCGAATATTCTTTTCTCACTCAATATTTCCAAACTAAATTGTATCTTTAATAACTGATATTACTGATAAAAATCTTTAAATATTTTTGGTTTCAAAAAAGTGTTTTATTTCACTACGAAAACAAGATTCTTAAACCGTTAAATGGAGTATTTTATGAATGACGAATAAAAAAGGGGTTAAGCTGATGAAGGTAATGATGACGGTTTTAGGCTTTAAGATTTCTTCTTATGCACTGTAAAAAAACTTATTGTACTAATTAAATACCATATAATACGATGCTCGTATTTCATTTGAAACGGTGACATATCATAACAAATGCCGATATCTTTTTAAAATGTTTTATAAATATTACATTTCGTATGAATATAATCATATTCAAAAACTAAAATTTATTTAAATAAATTTATGCGCCTCACTTTATTGGATTCAATAGATAAAAATAATTTCATTTTTAAAGGTCACAATTGAAACATAATTTTAAAAGAAGTCAAATACTTAATACAGAAAATATATCCTCTATAAAAATGAGAGAACGACGATACAATCAAAAAGAATGAAATTAAAATAGGTAACATTCCTTAGAATAAAAATGTATGAAAAAATCATAACTGATTCATTTCAAAATACGAAACAAATCAAAAAAAAGTTATCCATTCGTTCTTAGTGTTGGGTAGAATATATGAGTTGGTAATTGAATATTACGTATATTTCTTACGGGATGTCGTATGTGTTAGATAACTCGTAATTCTACTTCACATTCATTGCCATTTCAGGAATGATAATAGAAATTGATTTTTAAAATAATTCATGCATAAAATACAATATTCGGCAGTAAAAAAAATAAGGAAAACTGCAGACGTTTAACAAAATGTCTTTATAATATTAAATTTTCTATGAATAAGAATGAAAATCAAATCGTTTCGTAAAAATTCGTCACACGAAATTCGATTTCGTTTAAAGTCAAAATTGTTCATATTTTAACGTAAAGAATATTGTGACCCACTTGAATAATAGAATCAATATTCTCGTTAAAATATTTATATATTCATAGTAAAGTTCGACATCGTGTTCTTAGTCACGATTCAAAGTACTCAATTTGTTGCAAATTTCGTAACAGTTTAAATCACGATATTTTCAGAGCTGCTGAATTCGACTGTTTACAGTAATGCTTGAGATCACAGGTGATCACAGGTGATATATTAGCAATGTTACAACACTGCCGATGTTGGAGTAACATCGTATTTTAGAAAACAGCTTCATTTACGTTAACACGACTGACACCTCGAACGCTTGAGACATCAAAGGCTCAATTACAATTTCACTGGAACGCAACTTACGTGTGTCTGCATGTTAATGCACCTTCTCGCGTGATTAATCACGATTGACTGTTTTTCCCTTTTAATTGAAACTTCTATAACTTCATTTACACATACACATAATCTATTGTCATCGTTTATTTATTTTTATTTTTAAAATTAAATATTCAAATCCATTCTTCAATTACATAAAGAATCAAATAAAATTAATTTCAATTGGTTATATTAATAAAAAAAGAATAAAATTACTTTATCATTATAATAACATTAAGCGATGAATGATTATGATAAGCGGCTCATTTTAAACTATTTTTAATAGACTGATTCGGGATTGAATGTTTTCAATTACAATAACCGATTGATAACATTAACCGTGATTATAGTAAGCAGCTTCTACTGTATATGGTATTAATATTACAATGTAATATTAAATAAGAGTACAAAAAATATTTAACAAGAATTTAAATATTCAACAAGATCTCAACAGGCATTTTTTTTTAAAAGAACCTATATTATTTTGTTTGGCTTTTTAGTATTTGTGATGTATATGTTGAAATATTTCGAGCTATAATTCAAAAATAGAGTCTTCTCATTAGCAAACTAATATCAGCAGAATAGCTTTCGAGAGGTGAGATTTTAAATGTAATAACAATTCCAGATCTAATTAATTTAAATAAATTCTGCTTAAATTCAGTATGATTAGATCTTTTCGAGATAAAATTATTTCAGAGGAAATGATATCTATCATATTTTAATTTTGACGCTCAACGGTGAAGAAAGACAATTATAGCATCGAGAGTAAAAGAATAGGTGAATCAAATATTTAGGAAATAATTTATTTTTTCTAGATACTTGGGACTGTTGATGGATTTGCACGCGAAAAAGGTTGAGGAATGGATTTAAGATGTGAGAGTTAAATTTGTTTTAAATTAATGTCAAGTTTTTATTCTTATTTCAAGGATTTATCACTGTGCGGAAAATTCAAAATAATTTGATTAAGCGTAATAGAGAAATTACAACGTAATTGAAAAATTCAATGAATAATGTTTTTTCTTTTTTAATCATTTGATTTATTCAAGTTTTAGACATTAATTGTTTCAAGTTTTCTATTTTATAACTTAGAAAACAATCAAAGAAAATCAATCAATCAAATTTGAAAATGATAGTGTAATTCGTGTTACTATTTAATGATATTTAAGTGGTCATATGTTGTTTGGAAAATTCATCTTTATACTATTATTCTCCATTTTTTAAAGTATTTACTATTCATACAATAATTTCAAATATAATGTTCCTAAAAACTCGATTATGCATTGTAAATTAGCCTCGTGAACAGTCACTGAATTTAAAAATTTGAAAAGAAAAATTGCTGCAGATAATTTTTGCAGACATAAAGTAAAACAAAAAATAATGAATAATTAAGAAGTGTGAATTAAGTTTGAAATAAAAAGATTTGTAACTCTATATTTTAAGTTACACAAAATTATTTATTATGAATAATAATTTCTACAAAATTTAAATTCAAAAATTGTAGTATTATAATATTCTTCAATTAGATTTAATATTTAATTGTTCCATAAGTTTTTAAATGTTTTCCTCCGAAAAATATTACCCAATCATTTCATTCATTAATTTTCATGTGCAGATTTAATGAGGGAAAATTTATATGATTGCAAGCATTATTGACACCAACAATTCTAAAAAACCGAGTTTATTCTTTAGCTTCTAAAATGAAGTCGACCGCAATATCCACTTAATCTAACAACTAATCCAATCACACATTACAATACCTGTAGCTGTACTAATTACGTTATAACATTTGCTGTGTGCATAAAATAAATGTCAAATGACCTAACAAAAATTCAAGTACAAATAAATTCAATGGCAAAATCTATTTTAAAATGGTTTGAACGTGTTTATAATAAATACATATTAATTGAAAATAACAAATTAATTGAATTATGAATTTGAATAATAATTAGAATAATAAATGATTTAATAATAATAATTAAATGATCAATTATTTATTGACAACATTTTGGAAAAAAAGAAATGTTCATACAACTGTGCAATGATTTGAATTGAAGCCTAATGAGTTTAATTTTAATCTCATCTAAAAGACTTTTGAAGAAAATTCAATTATCAAGTTCGATTACTGTCAATTGAGAATTGTTACGCTACATTTTTCGACAGGTAAATTATTCGTGTTATCTAGATTGAATCAAAAACTTCATACACGTCAATTATACGTGATTTTATCTACAGGCAACTACTATTTCTTAATAATTAGCATCAATTCATCGTACCCAAACAATTTACGATTCTTCATCGTTGAATTTTACATTTTTTCAACTAATGAGCCGTAATATAACAAAGAAACTTCAATATATATTCGCTAAGATGATATAAAACAGCTAATGAGAACTACGTCTGCTCTCATTAACGCATTTATTGGATCGCTGTCTTCAATTATTAGAGTGAAATAATATTGTCGCGTTGATTATATCATTTACAAAGAAAAAAGGTGAAAAAACTTGCGTGTACGTTACTTTATTCCGAGTCTGCATAAACAATAATTACTTTCAAGCTTCCGATAGCGAAGGTACGCAAAGTGTAACATTTGTAAGTTTGAAGTAACGAAGCAATACGAAAAATTATTAAAAACACCAAACAAGAAAACTTTCATAAAGAAAAATTATAAACCATTTCAGCATCACTTTTTCCGAATAGTTAAATTTTATATCAATAATTAAACGATTTTTTACAGCTTTCATTAATAAATTGTTATAATAACTTAAAAAAATGGAAAAAATACATAAAATTTAATTTGTACAAAGTAGAAATGACGTTTTATCGCAAATTTAAAAAATTGTCTGCATTACTGAAGCACATGTATTTATAAATATTATGCTTTGTGTGTCATTATCAACGTATAACAAATAGACATTCATAATCAAATTACATCATAAAGTTCATGATGAATTTTGTATTAAAATCTCTTCATCTACAGACATATCATAAATAATATTTCTCTTGCATTTTTTATGTCTTTTGTGAAATATACAAACAGAAAAGGAATTGGAGTAACTCGTATAAAAACTGTTATTTTGCATTAATATTTTAAATAATAAATTATTCATAAAAACCTCAGATATTTCAGTTTCTAGTCTCGTTTTATGTAACAAAGTATGCATTCGAATGTTAAATATAAACTTTCAAAACACATTTGAACTAAAGATAAACCATGTCATTAACTAATATATTATAATTCATCAAAAAAAACAAATGAAAAATGACACAAATATTATACATACTTAATAATGAAAAATAACAGTGCGAACCTTTTTATATTTTATAGTTATAAATAAATTTATAAATAGTCATTTTTTATGAATAAATTTCTAGTAAAATAGAAACTAGAAATATATGCAATGGATTTCATGTTTACTGCTGTACTATAAAACTGAAAAAAGGTAAACTCAATAAGATGGAATAAATGATGAGAATATTTTTAGGTCTTTAATTATTTAAAATACATGAGTGTATAGAAAAAAGGTTAAGATAAAAGATCATTCATATCTGATTCTACAAAAAACCTTATGTATCGCAAGTAACATTAATGAAACGAGGCAAAAATTGGACAACAGTTTTTAATGATTACATGATTTTGTTTAATCTCAATATTTAGAATTTCTCCAAATCTATAAATAAATTATACTTCATCGTTTACACAATAACTAATTTTAAATTCATGAAATAAATAATAAATGAAACTTACTGAATATTTGGTATTGAAAAAAACTTGAAGCTATATTTACATAATTTTACGTGAATGAAAAAAATGAATATTTAAAATTTAATTACATTATAAAAATACAGTTTTTTCTATTGAACAGGCTTAACTGTTTTTCATTGTGTTGTTGAATACTATCATTTTGAAATCTGAAGGCTTTGTTCTACGAACAAAATTAGAAAACGCCAACAAAAACGATTCTTGAATAGCACTAGCTTCAAAAATTTTCCGATCAAGCCAATCTGAACGAATTCATCAAGATGGACAAAGGCGTCAATTTATTTCAATTCTCAAACATGCAAGCATGGTTCTTTTCAAAGACTTCTTTCCTACGAAATTATTTCTAAAAAATATTTTCTCAAAAGGAAATCATATATCGAATTAGAAAATATTCATTTTATAGGCAAAGAAGTTTAATATTGTTAATTATGATTTTATCGTTTTACGTTTCATCTATTGGAACAAAATATTTTCAAGTGAAAAAAGTTTGTAACGAAGCTCTGTTGACTAGTGAAAATCTAAAAAGAAATCGTTTCCAGAATATGTCTAGTGATATGAAATAGAATTCCTAAAGATGTTTGTGTAGAATAAAGTACACTTGCTGTTTTTATACTGAGTTGAAATATTTTTTTAATGTAAAAACCAAAGAATATAAACATTTTTGCAAGCCAAATGTGTAATATGTATAAATAAAAATATAAAATTCAATATTAAAGTTCAATATATAAAAATATATTCTTACATATCTGATGAGGAAATAATAAAAATTTCGAAACGTCATAAACAATAGTTTATTGAAAAATAAAAAAGTTCCTTCAAAGGCAAAATTATTTATTTATAACATCATTAAGTTTTGTTAAATAAATGAAATAAATTCAGAAAGAAAGACCAGAAATGAAATTACTACTTTATTAAAACTATCTAATGATTTATTGTTAAAGCTACAATATAATTTTATTTTACTGTTCAAAAAGCTAATTATTAATTAATTTTTCCTTTCTCAGTTTCTGTTTTGTACATTTTCGCAGATTCATTCATTATTCTACTCGAATTTAAGTAACCGTAAAGTGCTGCTATCTAACTGCGGTAGCTGTAACTTACCGTTTGTGAATTTTAAGATAGCGGAAAATGACACATTAAAAACCGGCTAATATAAATGTTTGATTTATGAATCATTCAAACAGAAGCTTAAACATATTTATATAGTATTATTAATAGTAATTAACACGTAAGAAATTGCAAAAAATATTAACATATCAAATTTATGTACAATTTTTTATTGTAGCATAAGGTTATGAAACGAATGAAAACAGTAAATTATTGTTCGTTCGCTTCGCCGGTGCTGCACACTCTTGACGAAGTTTTGAAAAATTTCTTGAGCACACAAAATGTTAAAAAATTTGCAATATCTGCAAATTAATTAAATTTACAGATATCACAAGTTTAAATGTGCAAAATGATGTTCATTTCTAATAAAGAATAATGATAATTACTTTCATACTTTTTATGTCTTATGTTTTTTAATTCTATCTTAGATTATATAGTACATAATTAATTTTCTTGTATAATACTTTACATTATTTCGTATATAACAGTTAGTTATATCAACATTATATATATAAAATTAAATTTATTCTAATAATGATCAACGCTACATTAATTTGTAGGAATCTTATGAGTCTATCAGAATCTATTATTTTATACGCTCAGAATAATCTTTTCAAATTTATAATTCGGATAAAGTGAATCGTTCGGTTTCTCTATTCGGTCTGCTCAATCGGAAATTTATTCAGTTTCTCTGGAATAGATTATTTTAAGATTATTCCTTTTAATTCATAAATAAGATAGTACCTGATCTAATAATTAATTTATTAATAATATTATTAATATAATAAAAGTAATGATAGTCGTCTATGGACTATTTTCGATTGTTTAAAATGTTTAGTGTTTGAGACTTTACCTTGCTTAAGTAAAATCGTTGCATTATATTGTAATTGTTTATGATCAGTATATAAAAACATACAGAATATATATATGTTCATTCAACTTCGCTGTTTACTGTATCTTAAGAAAAACGATTGCACCCAAATGGTGTGTGAATTTCATAGTCTTTACTAAAATTTATGCATGAATTACTTCTAAGCATAATTTTACACATATATAATTACATTAATTATTCATGTATAACGTATATAACAGACAGAATATAAATGTACACA
>JABFQD010005707.1:0-10458 GCA_022817045.1 Psix sp. ZL-2020
GACTCATAAAATATTTTGTAATGGTTTAAATAATAATATATTACTCAAATTAAGTAAGTTCAATATTATTCAATATTATTAATCAGTTTTGTAAATGAATAGTATTCATTTGAATTCTTAAAGTAATGTATTAACGACTATATACTTTTTACAGTAAATATATTTATTAAAAATACTAACAAATAATGCAGTGTAAAACTTCAAGAAAATCTTATTGTCATTCTCAAAATATTTAAACAATTACGCACAACGTTTCTCACAAAGCAGACGAAATAGAATGTCAAATGCTTTGGACCGCAATCGTCTGTTTTTAAATGGAGATTTTACAAAGTCCGTTTTCTGTCTAAAATATTCTGGACTGTTATACTTGAGATAGGTAACGAAGATGAAGCCATAATTCTGATATCCCAGAGGAATTCCCAGTTATGTATATTTTTGCACTTTTATCTTTATTTAAATGTCACTCATATAAGTATATGAACATTTAGTCTGAAGATAAATGTGGACGCGTAAATAAATAGCATCATATTTTTCTAAATATTTAGATATTTTATTCATACTAAGGTCGATTAAGTTAAAAAACATGTTTCCTATATTAAAAAAACAGTGTATTCCAATTTTAATTTGTTTGTATATATAATATTGAGTGTGCACAATATTACTGAATAACATGTAATGCGTGGATATTCAGAAACCAAAGATCATACATTAAATATTATAGTTTATATGGAGTTATAATAAGACATATATGGAAAAGTGAATAATATTTTTGTCTCGTTGATATTTCGAAAAGATATTTTTACACAAAAATTAATTACATTAACGATGATTCCTATATGGTTTGAAAAAATTATTCACACTCAAATAAAATATATTTTACTGCATGAAGAGAACAATAATATCAATAACTTAAATATGTTTTGTATGTTATTTTTTGATCAAAATTTGTTTCTTAGTATGGGATTATGTAGTTATTTTCGCATACATAATGTTAGATTAAAACTTTTAAAATAAATACATAAAATATATTCTAGTATGCCTGTTTTGAGATTCACAACTTTAAAACTGGAGCAATATTAGTGTAAATTAAATGAATATAAATTTAAAATTGAATAACAAAAGATTCATCTGGATATTTTTGCCCAATATGCAAAATTTTGGGCAAACTTTTACTTTACATCTAATCGTAAAAATTATATCATTTTATTATGATTTAATAGCTAATAAATATATTGTCTTTAGTTAAACCATTTGTGGAAAGAAAAACTAAACACTTTAAGCAGGCAGAAAACTGAAAAGCCTTGAATTTTCAAGAGCAAAAGATAATTTTGTACCATCGTAGTTCTGTGTGAATGTTGTTCTTCGAAATCCCGTGAGAGTTAGCGAATAAAGCTTGTCCAAACGTAGCACTTCTTTTCAGGTCACGTGTGTACACTGTCGCTTATATCTATGTACGTCCCGAAATGTCATCAAAGGCACATTGCAGGGGTTTGGTTGTAGGCAGATTCACAGCGGAGACAATCTGTAGACCGAAGCTCGTGAATAGGGACGTGGGCGGGAGTGTGAATCAAGCTGAGCAAACATCAGACTTAGAGATACCGCAGATAACTGTCCTGAACCCCATGGCTAGCGATTTTTTCCGGCAGCTCGTTACCCTTGTTTGTATTTGACATAGGCAAAAATTTCATTTCCTCTTCCTTTGTCACGTAAATATTCCATTATGAAAGACATCGTTTCACACGTGACGCACGAAAATGTAATATCAATACTTCCGGAAGTAACGTTGTAAACAATTCCAAAATTAAATTTAAGGTGGTCATACAAATTAGTCTTGGAGAAAAAATTTTAAATTTTCGCGGAAAAATGTTCACAGGCTGCAAAAATGATATAAGGTCAAAGGGTACAAGTGAGATACGGATTATGACAGTAACAGGCGACAAGAAAAGTCGACAGCACTTTAGGTAGTGTCATTCGTCATTGTCAGCCCTGATCTGTTATGGTTTCGAGCGACACACCGCAAGGCTCTTTTTGTTAATTCACAGGTGCTGCTGTTTCTCCCCGAGGCTTTCATACTCTCGCTTACCCTTTACAATTTCTCGCATCCATTCTCCCTTTCTTCGCTGCAGTCGTTCGCTCACTCAGCCGCGTCATGAAGCATACAATACATCTTCCACAAAAGAGTGAGCTAGCCACTCCTCCGTTCAAAAAAGTTCGGAATTGCAGTCCCACTTACTTTAACTAATCGTCCATTTAGCTTCTTCCACGTAACTACTCGACTTTACCTACTACAGTATTCTATTACACTTGAAACGAAAATGAAACAATAAAAAAAAGAAACTAATTCATTCTAGGTCAAGTCAACAAGTCGGAAAAACGGTTTTCATAAAACGAAAGCTCTTACCGCTGTGCACTTCGATTTTTATGAAAACAGGCGCAAAGGATACTTACTAGAGAAACACAAATGTTTCAGAGATCTTATTAGTATTCATATGAAAGAAATTATTATTCAAGATGAAAAAATAGTTTTGAAATAAAATAAACATTCATCGCAATATTTCAATATGCTTATAATATAAATCTAACATATGTTGCTGCAATTTTATTCAGCGTTTATATTTGTCAAATTCGCGGTTTGCATTTTGCTCATATGAAAATTGTTAAAACAGAAAAACAGAATGACGGATTTTTTTAAATATTCATGAGTTTTCTGTTTGAGTGATCGCAATGTCACATGAATCGAAAACGAATTTCTTCACCAAGTTGCTCTCATAATTATTTTATTAGCGATGAATATTTGAATAAATGACTGTCCAAAAATGGTAAAAAAATTTAGCGAGATCATACTTTTCACTTGCAACGCTTGGAAAAATTAGAAAAAATATAAAAAGAACGTTGCTGGTGTGATTTGTTGTTGTATTTTTTTATTTTGTAATTTTTGTTTTGTTTTTTAATACAAACATATTGATCGGAATTTGTGTTTCTGTTTCAGGTGAGTGAAAAATGCCAGAAATCGGATTAACTTTCATTACTGATTGGTACGTAAATCATTCACGTATCACAGCCAAAATGCGCGTCAAGTTGATTTTCGCCTGTACGAACAAACAACGCTAGGGTCAGTGCATCGATGAAATGCAAAATACGGTGAGTGCTCCCATCAAGCTGCCGTCCCGTACGAATCAAATTCTTTCAAGCTACGTTCACAAAAGCTAAAATTATTTTTAAATCAACGATATTTACATATCACATTTAATATGGAATTGGTATATTCAGAATCTTTCAAAAAGTGTTTATGGACCATTCTTATATGTATGTACAAATATGAAATAATTAGTTCCAATCGAATATTATATTACATTTTGTTATCAAACGTACTCTGACAACATATAATGTACATCTCATTCATATTAAAACATAGTTATTACAAATCTTATTTATATTAAAAGAGATAAGTAGAAAAATTGAGAAAAATGACTTAATCTGTTCGTTATTATCTGTCTTAGTTGGTTCTAAACAATATTTTCTGTTGGAGTAATAATCGTTTCATGAACTGCATTTGTAATTAGAATCAATAAAAAAAACATTATTTTTTTTAATATACATTTTTGAAATTATAATTAACATATTTGCCTGGTTATTACTAGAAGCCACAAATATATTATTCGATAGGATATTATTTAAAAGTGAAAATCTTTATTTATATTGTTTAGGAAAAACAAATAATCATTAGATAATCCATTCAAATTTGTCTGGTTGAAATCTGTATGGTTATGATAACTACGCATTTCCAATACATATGTTTACATTTTCTGTTGAACTAAATTTATTAATAATATTGACCTTAATCTTATCTGAACAAATTCCACATCTTTTAAAAGAAGGCAATATTGTAGAATGTTTAACACGGATAATGTCAAAATTTTTGTGTTGTATTGAAAGACACAAATGTACTAATTATCACAATACATTCTGAAAATAGCTGTCATAAGTTCGATCAGTAATTGTCAAGTTTAGTATTGGATTTTACCAGTAATTTACCGCGTTTTTCAGTTAAAATGATCATAACTTGTTAATGTTTTTTCCGCTTTTGCTATATCTTTAGTACTTCTATTACATTAACTAAATTTGGAAGATTTTTAATTAATTCAAATAACTAATATGTAGCTGAAAATCTTTTGATATAATGTCATTTTTCCTAAAATAGCTGTTATTGATATAATTTATTTAATATTATAAATATGTATGATATAACGGTATTTACAAATTAGGTATACAAATCTTTCAATGAACATAAATGTCTATAGTTATACTTTTCTTTTCTAGTGACGGTTATTTAGTTGCGCTTAAATTTTTACTTCATTTGAATAACAGAGACATATAGATTTGCATTCCTATACGAAATTAAGCTTTAATAATCATATATCGTGACATAAAATGTTTTCTTTTCTGTAATCACAAGGGTAGCGCGGCATCAGACGCCTTTTTTTGCCCCGAAGACTTCGCTGATTGCAACTGCATATTAAATTTTCGCGTATACCTCGACATTAATTCAAGATTCATTGAAAGACTTGCAGGCAGCGGCCTCCTGAATTATTCGAATCTCGTGGTTTTGCAGTCAGTGAACTTCGAATATCTTAAACAGATCGAGAATAAATTCCAAACTCAGATTAAAATGTATCATAATTTATTTTCCAGTGCAACACTTTTCAATTTCTTTGATTGAATTTCGGACTATTTTAAATATCTTTTCAATTACATCAAATTGTATTATTACATAAATATGTTTTTAAGTAAATTTGCCTTTACAAATAACATTTCAATCATTTCTGTATAATATTATAAAAATCAATACTTATTTTTTCAGTCAAAATTAAATTGTAATAAAAATATGAGTCGATTAAAAAATAATGTATTTTCATTGCTTTATGTACAGTAATGAATGAATCAAGGAGAGAAGTGTACCCTTTATCTTACACAGCTTAATTTAGAATTGAGCTAAAAAGTAATAGTTCTTGAAAGAAGAAAAATAAAAAAGGGTTCAAAGACGGGCCAAATGATGTAGAGATAAAGCAACATTGACACGCTCTTCAAAGGCAGATATCTATCTCGCCTTTTCTTTACGAAGGTGTCCGTTTGAGAAGTTTTCAAGAAGGGTGTACCTTCAGAGAAGAATAAAAAGAAGAATCATATCCGGGTCGATTATAAAAATAAAAGCAGTATCAAATTGCAAATTGCTAGATCTGCCAGTAGCAGTGTCGCGACAGGATGAAGGAGAAAAAAGGCTACGAACGAGGGAACCGAAGAAGACGCCATGTTCTTTCAGCTGAAAGAAGAGCGAAAGTATGAAAGCAGACGAGGTCGCTGATGTGCAGCAAGGGTTGCGCCCCATTTACCATTGCAAAGCCTGTCACCTGCTTCCGAGCGAGCCCACGAAATTGCTTTTCGTGTGGAATATTATATCCGAGCCCATTTCGTCATTCCAAACATTTTTATGTATCGATTTACACTTTTTCTTGAGTTAAGGCACACTTATACGTTTTACGTATTTCACACTTTTACGCATCATTGCTAATACTTGATAGAAAAATATTTGTAACCGTTCATCTGTTGGTGATAAGGAAGTGACTCAGAATAGATGCATTGAATTGAAAAATTTGACGGATAGAATTTCGTAAAAATTTGCCTTTTTTAAGAAAATATATCTTTGTCATGGTTGATGAAATTCAACATAAACATCGGCATTTTTGTAGCATCGATAGCGATTCTACATTATTGTATTAATCGGTGATGTTTCTGAATCTATCAATTAAATAATAACAGTCACACAGACATTATTGATTTGCTCTTTAATGGTTTGAATTTATCATTTCAATTTCGAGTGAATAATTGATGTTATAAATTACAGTAAATGTGATTTTAAATAAATAAACAAGTAACCAAATAATTTCTCACAAATCCTGATTATCACAAGCTATTTTGTTTGCATTCCAACAGATTTACATAAATCATATTCGTTGTAATTAAAACGTAGCAATTAATCGTACGTTCAAAATAATGTATCGGTAATTGCAAGTGTAATAACGCCATTTGCTACTGTAATGTTGAATAATATAAGCTTTTGGATATGTGCGATATGAGTAAAAAAAAGTTAAATATTTTCGATTTCAATCTAAAATAGTTTATTGCCATAATCAAATATATATTTAGATATTAACAAAATTTGAGTATATTCAATATTATAATGTAAACGTATTAAATGAATTCAAAGAACTATTTGGATATAAAATTTTTAATACATAAAAATTTATTTGTATTTAGTCAAAATTATATATGAATACGAAACTATGTTTCAAAGAATTTTTATTTTATATATTTTAATTCCCTAACAATAATACCAATATTTGAATTCAATTGAAAATTCAAACTCTGTTGAAATAGAAATTCGTATTTGGCTATAGTAAAAGAATGGTAGCTTTCTAAACCGATACGAGGCAGTAAAAAGTGGCCAAATGCAAAAAAGAAGTTACAGATTAGTGATTGCCGGGATTAAACCGCACACAACGAGCTATCGAGCACAAGAACACTGGTAACACATCTTGTTCGAGCTTAACTACAATGATTAATCTATTCGCACCCTCTGCAAACAATTACACTCCTCTGAGTAGTAATACCCAGTATCACTAGGCTACATAGCAAAAAGTGGCGTTTCCAATGTTAATGTCAAAGTCGCTTGAATCTTATTCTAATTGCAGATTACAAATAAAAAGAATGTCATGCAATCATGTTTAATTCAAAAATGAAACATACATTATATAATGATTATAATATTTTAAATTGTTATAAATTATTTTCAATTTTTCAATAATATTTATATGTATTTTGGATTCTTCTATAACTATTGTATTACTGAAATTAAAATTCATATAATTCTATTATTTGTAGAATATTATGATACAAATATTACTGTTATTTGCAGTCTTTCAATTATATTTTTAAATGTAGTAGTACAAATTGTCAATGGTACGCAACAATTATTAAAAAGGATGATAGTTTGCAAAATTATATTCAATTACTTGCAATGTTGAAGGAAAATTGTATTGGATCAATAGTACAGTCAACTTGAAAGTTCAAGGCTACGATTTGAATAAATCTCAACGTAACAAATCAGAAGTGAAGGTGCAAGCACACGATACGAACAGCTCTAGAATAAAAATAATAGTGGAATAATGACATCAGATTGTTCATTCTAAATGTATAAGAGAGTAAGAGAGAAGGTTCCGCCCTGCGAAATATGGCGAACATTGCCAGAATGTGATTGGGTGACGGGAGGACCTGTGAATTGTGAGCCAAGACATTGGTGCCCTCCTCTATGACCTCGCATGCTCTCTTGATAAATATTCTCGAACCACCTTTACCTGTCCAGGTAAATTATATCCAATGAATTGATTTATAGAGTGTTGATAGAACTATTTTCAATAATTTTATATATATTTTGATAGTATGAAATAACAATGTTGTATCTAAATAACTGTATATTTTTGTAACTATTTGTAACATTTTAAAATTTATTTACGTTAAGAAAATAAATGCTAATAAATAAGTATTAAAACATAGTAAAAACTGTTCCTTTGATTGGTTACATCTGTGAAATAAAAGTTTGTATATTCTTACATGAAGAAACTTATGGTTGCTCTAACTGAGCAGTGAGTTTCTTTGCTTTCAATATAGACGAAAAATAATATTTAAGTCATCGTTAACTCGGAAAGCAATACTTTTATTCTTTATTATTTAACACATTTTTCTTTTTTTAATTATATGCATTGTCTTCTACGAATTTCATACGAAAAAAAACCATATCAAAAAGTAATCATAATTACTCAATTAAAATTTTAAATAAAATTGTTGAATGGTAACACAGATCACTAATTTAAGTTACTAGATCACTAATTGATCTAGTTTTTCATAACATATGTCAAAAAGGATAGGTCATTGATAAGTAATCTGCTATATCTGAACAACATAGTAACCGCAATGCTGTGCGTAGAGTAACCAGCCTTTGTTTTTCAAAGTTACGTTGCGTATAACACAGGTATTTATACTATGTTTTGACAAACAATAGCTATTGTTTAAGAAAATAGCGCTGTTCACACAGAGTTTATCAAAACACACTACTAATATAGATTATATTTAAATGATAACATGTGCATTTTGTCACTTAAGTAAGAATGGCAAGTATAACTATTTAAATGGTTACAGTTGTCATTAAATTACCATCCATTTCATCTTTGCTGAAAACCTTTGAATATAAATCAAATTATTATTTCCGATATAATATATCATTATTTCTTTTAAAATAATTTACATACTTTCTTTTGAGCCTTAACACTAAAGCCTTTATTTAGCTCTTTTCTAATTAAAAGTTAGAATTATAGTTACATTTATACGTATGTATCAAATTGCTATCCAATTTTAATATTGGATATATGTCTTTATTTAGTTTCTACGTTACACCATAAACTTATTGCAAATTTATACATGTGCTCATTTATTTTTGAATAAGCATACAAACAGAAAATTCAAATTTAGAATCTTCTCTTTGATACTGTTAAGGTGTCAGATCGTCCGATTTTTTAACTCCCGCCGCGGGGAAAGAGAAGAAGCATGAAAAACTTTGATTATTATGAGCGCATTTTGTTTTTTGACTTTGATTACTGGACATTTCACAAGTGAAAAAAGTTTTCAAAGTTATTATCGTCAGTCCTTCCTTTTCTTTTTCTATTTTGAGCACATTCAAAACAAATTTTATCGGCATAATACAGATGGACAAATCATCTTATACGAAAGTATATGAACGGCTATAAAATAATACACTATTCAATTGTCAGCTATGAGTATGGCATATATATGAGTATCGCTGTATATATGGTGTTGTTGTCAAGTATAATATACATATGGCTATGATAGCCGAAATAACATCTGCTAGTTCACTCTTTTGTTTTCTGTTTTAAAATTATAGTGACTGCATTAAAGTATGTCTATTTATCGCCACAAGGCGCTTTCTTAAATGCGATGTTATTAATTTAAAGCATAAATCTGTTTCTAATTAGAAAAAAATGTTTCGAAATAACTTTTTGAATAATTTTAAGGATAACTCATATACAACGATATAATATAATGTTTGAAACATAAACCCGCAAATTTTCAGATGGTTTTCGTACATAGAGTTTGGCCTAGCTCCAAAAGGACCCTGTTAAGAATTTAGAGTTTTACCTTTTAGTTTTCAATCGCAGAATTCCGAAAAATGTGCTGCACAGAAAAGCCATTTAGAGGGAGGAAGGTCATATGAACTAATTTTAATATGATAAAGTCATCTACAAACTAATTATTTTGCATTTAGATTAGTATCTCGCCGGTTACGACTGAATTTTTAGGAATTAAAGTTTTCGTATCTTTGATATGCGAGTTAAAGTTCAGCATAGTAGTGTCTACCTTTTCGGGATTTAAATATATCCGCGCAATAAAAATAAATATGTATAATATATTCATGTTGACCTTTTTCTGTATATCTTTAGAAAAACGTACAATATCAACATTTGAAGTATAATTGAATATTTGATCAATTATATATGATGATTATTATGTAGTGCGAATTTTGATCAGTTATGATTACTAGTTGATAATTTCGATACATCAAATAATAGTTCTTAATATTTTCGATACTTCTTAAATTCATATTCAGATAGATTAACATCAGATAATTATTAAGGATACCATCAAATATTCTTTTGAATGTTAATCCTTGATTGAAAATAAACAAAATAAAATAAAACTCGCTTGCATCTAGATACATTCAATTGACATAACATAAGTTGATCAATAAACTTAGATTCAACCGAAATTGAACATAGACACACAAACACACATATGCATATATATTTCATCATTAGTTTACGAAAGTTGTCTTTTTTATATTTTACATTTACTATATTCAATGCTAATACAAAACTAAAATGCTGTATGTCAGCATGTCAATCAATAATAATTTATCTTAATTCAATCGGCGTTTTCATAACAAATTATATTATGATTTTCACGTATAAAATCGTTATATTAAGCGAATCTAAATATAATAATTAAGCGGATAAAATATTCTAGCTGCTTTGACCAATACAAACGTTTAGTGGTGCATTGTTCAGTCGTTCATTGTATTTTGGTAGGCATGTAATTACATTACATGCAAGTCCTAACATATACCATTTATTGTCTATACCCATATAAACAATCATATTGATAATTTGATTTCCTAACTTTCATATGAGGAAAAAAAATATAAAAAAATATGAAATAAGAATATTTTTATATTTCAGAACAAAGTTTTGAGCTTGTTGCAGTTTCTGTATTTCAATTTATATTTTAGTATCTAAAAAATAGTGTGCAAAAATATAATTGATTAATTATGAT
>JABFQD010005708.1:0-10458 GCA_022817045.1 Psix sp. ZL-2020
AAGGAAATTAAATTTCCTTGAAACATAATTTTAAAAAATTCTATTAAATCAAAACTGTGAGAATTTTTTATGTCAAACAGACTTAAGAAAAATTGAGCTTACGTAACTGAATATGATTTTGTAGTTTTTCTTGCAGTTTTGCCTTGTGACATAAAATAATTAATAAAAAATCTGAAAATCTGAAACTAACAATTTGTAGACGAATGTGAACAAATTTTAAATTACATAAAAAAAACTTTTTGAGACAAAAAGGAAAAGATTTGTTAATAGAAAAACAGTTATTTAATAATGATAATATGCAGTAACTATTAAATGTTTTTGAATTCGATAATCCTTATTTCGATATTATGGAAACTCCGAACAAAACGTGGTTAAGGAAATCCCTCCAGGATATCGTAGCAAGAATGTTTTGCAATGTTTAACTTATGTTCCCAAAATGATAATGATTACATTCCAATATGTCCCAATCATTGATGTTTTGACTTTAGAAAGTGTCAGAAATGCTATTAATAATTCAACTATTTCTCCTCCAGGTATATGAGCTTCATTTTTCGATGGCCAACATTTCGAAATTCATCCTTTATTTTTAAAATATCCACATTTTTTGTTAATCAAATTATATTAGGATGAATTCAAACTTGTTAATTTATTAGAGTCAAGAACGGTAGTAAATAAGCTAGGTGATTATTATTATCAAATGTGGAATCTCCCGATATATATGTATTCCAAATTGAGCAGTATTTATCCACCTGCTGTTTGTTGTGATGTTCATCATATATATTTCATTATTTGAGAGTACCAATGGAATCATTATAAAAGTACAAGGACAAATCTTTACTTTTCGGAATTCTAATGTGGCACTTTTTGAGGATAATATTGCAGCATATGGAGTTTTTAATCTTCTCGAATCATCATCAAATTTATTTCGTCGTTCATACATGTACACTGGAGAAAACTTACATGATGCATCAGTTGAACTCGCTATTTAGTGATCTGAAGCTTTATTTAATCAAAATTAATATGATTTAGTGGAAGCAAACTGTTCTCCAATCACAATGAGAATGACGGGTGTTAAAGGTGATTGTTATTAAAATAAACCCCAATTTTCTCACACAAGATTAAACAAAATTTTGGATTCTGTACATGATTTTATACAAGGCATTCGTCCAATAATTTTAAAATTAGTGATAAATCATTACATTTTCGAAGAAAGGCTTTTTGATGTACGATTCTTTGAACCAAAAACGAGCTCAAATGTGGGTTTTAATTAGGGCATTTCCATTTTTAGTTTGTTAACATTTTTATACCGATAATACATTTATGGCTTTGATATTACATTTATCAAAAATGATGGAATTTTTGTTTGCGCCACAAATGATGGATTCACAGATCCCTTATTTGAGCGCGTTAATAAGTTATTTTTTCCTATCATTTAAACAATTGTTTTCAAATTATTAATTCCCAACTTATGAATAAGTTTCATTATATGTGTCACTATCCAGGCAGTATTGTATGGGCAGGTTCCATAAGCTAATATTATTACATTAAATTCGAAACGAAACATGGAGAAATGAAGCAACGAGCTCAAAATGTTCAAAATTTCATAAAGACACCAGAAACATTTATAAGAAATTTCTCAATGTGTACAAATTTTTGTTTGGGGATCTTATGACGTTCAGTTATGTATTTCACGTGTTTTTCTGAATTATTAGAAAATACGTTTAGTCAAAATTACTTATGTAATCTTCATAATTTAGACTTGAATAAAGTTTTTTGTTCTTTGTGTATCTAATTTGATGGTGTACATTGTCGGAGAGTTGTTTGTATGTTTTGAAACATCTATACCACAAGATTATAATTTCTCACTTTTTGAAAATATTAAATAAATTGTTCTTTTTGAAAACAATGAAATGTTTTTACTGTGTTTAGATTGTCAAACATCTTTTTTGATGATAATTTAAACCCTTATTGTATAAAATGTTTTGTCCATGTTGCTGATATTCTCCTATAGAAATAATTTTCTTAAATTATTTTTAGAATGATTATTTTGAATTTATTATTTAAATTATCTTCAACATAGTATAGATATTAAAAAAAAAGATAAGTGATTTGTTTTTTTTCTTTTTTTGTAAAATCATGCTACTATAAAAATAAAAATTGTCCAATGTCTTTAAGTAAAAGTTTGTTGAATAAAAACGTAACTTTTTATTATAAAGTCAATTGGACGGCTGGATAATATATTTTTGTCGCATATTTGTGATAGGTTAAACAAAATAAAATTTTATAAAAAACTTGAATAGGTATAATGTTTACACATTATTGATATTAATTGCAGATGAAGGTATATACGGAGAATAAGTTTTGAAACTGATAGAAGAAGGCCTTGTAACAATGACAGTTAAGATGGGTCCTAGAAAGATAATTCTAAAAACTATCAGAGAAACACAAAGTCAAACTATTGTATGTATTAATATTGATATAATAAAAGAGAATTATAATATCATATGCAAATTATTTTTATTCAATTTTTTATGGAATTCATAAGGAATTCGGCGTATTCATCAATTATCTTAAGAAAAACACCACAAATAGGAAAAACAAAAAACTAAAATTCTTTCTTTCTTTCTAAAATTGTAAAATTTTTGAACATTCTTAATTTAAACAATCTTAAGTTCACGAGTTAATTAATATTTAGTTAAAATAGGATCAGCAAATTCTGTATTTGATTTTGTGAGAGGCGTATTATAAAAACTAGCAAATACCGACGATTTTGCTGTCCAACCGGCAGCTGTTCTTATTGACTCTATATTGACACCTCTCCGCCATGCTGCCGAAGTTGTCGCATGACGAGTGCTCTGCGCTGTAAAAACTCCTGTGTCTACTCCGCATTGCTGAAGGGTAGATTTAACTCATTTCACTATAGTTTGAATCTTTGCTATATGGTACGGTTTTTTAAATGTTAAAAACAAATAATCATCACTAGGATCTCGAAACTTTTTGGTTCTCTCTACATAAGTTTGAATTACAGACGCAACACAAAGTTTTGAGTTTTCGACAAAGAAAGGAATAATTAAAAGAAGTTGATCTCTGTTTGTCGTCAATGTCTTAATTCTATCATTAATCTGAATCTCTATAATCTCATCTTTAATAATCATATGAATAATTTTTATTTTTGATAAAGCCTGCATTTTATGACCGATTACGAGTGCTAATAACAACGCTAATTTTTTGGTCAAATACTCTATAGAAATTTTATCTAGCGAATACCAATCGCTTTAAAATTTTAGTATTGGTTTTGGGTCCCAAATTGACTTGTACTTCGGTTGCTGAGGTTTCACTGCGGACGCACCTTTGAAGAATCTCTTTAACAATATATTATCATCAAATCTCTTTTTCAATATAAACGATAACGCAGCTCGGTGAGTATTTAAAGATCTAAAAGACTTAACCTTATTAAAAACTTGATTATAAAAAGGAAGATCATTGATAGACGGTTCATGGAATGAAACGCCATTGGATATACAGAACTGGTGTCATTGTTGGATTGGTCGTTGATATTGTTTCAGGGTTTGATCACTTATGGATGCCAAGTAACACAAGCTTCCTCAATGCTTATAAACGTCCCCCGTAAACCTTCTCGATCATAATCGTCAACGATTTGTTCAGCGGATGTTTCGTCCTGAAATTACAACGTAATAAACCAAACCTCGGCGTAAAGATAATTGGTTTTTCAACGAGAAGTTTCTGAACTAACGGGTACCATATTTGGGTAGGCCAAATAGGTACTACTGCAACATCTCTAGCATGATCCATAATGATCTTTTGTTACATATCATAGACAACGGTGGGAATGCATAGAAAAACTCTGATCTCCAAGAAACAGTGAACGAATCAACTGTTTCTGCTTCCGGATCCTTTTTCCACGATATAAATCTTTTACATTTAGCATTAGTTTTAGAGGCAAATAAATTTATTGTAAAATTTCGAAACTTCTTTTTTATAATCTTAAAGGCCCATGGAGCTAGTTCCCATTCTGTTTCACTTGACAACCATGATAATTTTTCTGCTTCAATATTACCCTTGGATTTTATATATGAAGCAAACATCCAATTATTTCTCGTTTCGCATCAATCCCATATTTGAATGCAGATACTTTTAAGTTATGGATACCGAACACCACTTATTTATAAGAGCAATTGCAGTAGTGTCTATTCTGAATAGAATTTCACAAGAACGCCTGTCGTTAGCAAAACTTTTCAGCCCATTCAAAGCAGCTTTTAATTCCAAAACATTTATATGTTCATTCAAATCATCATTTGTCATTTGTTATTCGATTTTCCGATGTCATAATATTATTTTTCCAGCAGATTAGATCTGGTCCTAGTACCACTGGAAATTTAATCTTTTTATCAAAATTATCTTTTGAATGTTTTAATGATAAATATTTTTGTCTTTCTAATTCTTTTGCATGACGCCAACCTTATTTTATTGCTGGACACACCGCTACTAAAATTCTCACTAATATTGCTAAATCTCTGATTCTACATCTTTCGTTCTCTAAAAAATCATTAATAAAGGCAATAATATTTTGTCTCTTCTTACAGGGTAATTCAACACAGAATTTTTTACCATTCTACACAAAACCTAAAAATCTTTGTGATTTTGAAGGGATTAAATTAGATTTTTTATAATTTATTATAAAACCTAATGATTCTAATAATTTAATAGTGTACTCCGTGTGTTTTTGGCAATCAACTTTTGTACTTGCTAGAATCAAAATATCATCAAGATAAAACACGCAAATGATTCCTTTATCTTGCAGTTTTTGAGCCACTGGTTTCATCAGCTTTGTAAACACTTACGGAGCTGTAAATAAACCTAACGGCATACATACAAACTCAAATAATTGCCCTTGAAAATTAAATCGCAAAAATTTTCGATATTTTTTATACACAGGTATTAAAAAATATGCATCCTGTAAGTCAATATTTATCCTGAAGCAATTTTTGTACATTAGTTGTACGACTGTTTTTATATTTTCCATTTTAAAATGTTTCTCAAAAACTCATTGAGTTTTTTCAAATTCAACCTTTTATCGTTATTAGTTTATCAACTAAAAAATAACCTGAAAGAAATTGACCCCTCTTATATGTGCAGGAAGTTATAGCTCTGCTGTTCGTCTGACTTGTTATACTTGCGTCTTTTTTTGCCTTTGCGGCGCCTGTTTTCTTCCGTTGAAGATGATGATGAATCTTATAAGGATTTTGATGAAACTGAGCTGCTGGACGACGAAGAATAGCTTCGACGTTGTTTCTTCTTCCTAACCTCACTTTTAGCAGTTTCTTCTCTTCCATCTTTCTTTAATTTTGTGTTCATTTCCTTACTAGTAACACGTAATTAGAAAGAAAAACAAAAGCTGAATTCTGATAATTGTTGAAAAAGAAAACTTTTTTAACATTACATAAACCGAACGTATGTGACAAAAATCGCACAAAAAAATATAATGGCGGTTGGCACAAGATGCCGGACGGAAGTCAATGATTGGAGTAGATGGTGTGCAAGTGTACCGATAAATTCAAAAAGTTCTTAAAAATGTGTGGTTATATCAAGCAACATAACGTACTACAAGTGATCTAGAGGAAAAGGCAGCGAAATATAATGGGGTTTGCTGGAACCGGATTCGAAGGGAAAGCGCATCCTTGGGATAGTATGATAGTATATTATCTTTGATATAATACGGAATATTCCGCGAGCTTTAAGAGCAGACATATGCAGACCACTACCAGCATAGATGTAGACATGTTTGTTGCGACTTTACAAGCTAGAGGTCTCAAGCACTCATTCAATCATTTGCAGAGGCATGTGACGCTTCCATAACTTGAAAGAGACTTAAGAAAAGAAGTGCATTAGTCGACACTGGAAATTGCGAACCTGAGGAGAGCCTGTCTCTGATTTAAAAATTTGCGCACGATTGCAAGGTAGAGCTGAAGCGAGCTGCGCTCCACTGAGCATAAATCAGCGGAAAAACACCTTCCAGCTGCAATTAAATAGAGCAAATCTGAAATAAGACAAATTTTCACCGAATACATTGACAACAATCCTTGGGGCCTCAGCTACAAGATTGTCACAAAGAAGCTAGGTGCTTTAATCAGTCCATTAATGGATTTGCGAACGGTAGAAGAGATTGTAACCGCACTCTTTCCCAACCACTCAAAGAGAACTGTGAAAGCGGATCTCATACACCCGAAAAACATTGCTCTTTTTAACGAAGAAGACTACTTAAATGCGACTAGTTCCCTCAGAAATCAGAAAACGCCAGGGCCAGATAGGATCCTGGATGAAGAGCTAAATATAGCAGCTCGAGCATACCTACAAATCCTTGTGGCCATGTACAATTGTTTTCTGTCTTCGGGAACCTTTTGAACAAACTGGAAAACAGCCACACTAGTTTTTATTTACAAACAGAAGGCAAGCGGAAATTTGACATCTCCTTTTCAACCTCTTTGTATGCTAGATATGGCAGGAAAAGTTCTGGAAAAGCTCTGCAGCCACGAATCCTTGCAGCTGTACGTACAGTCGGAAAAATTTCACGACAGCACGAGTCCGCAAAGGACATAATATGATGAATTTCGTACAAGTGATTAGAAAGAGCAAGCGCAGACAGGTAATCATTTCTCCCGTATGATTATCCTACTGTGAGGAACGCATTCAATTCTATAAGCTGATGCGACAGGGTGGATAGAGAAAGCAGCACTGAATCGAAGACACACGAGGTAGATGGATTAGACTGATCCCAAATTCAGACGCATGGGCCAACCGCAACCATGGTGAAGTGTCTCACTATCTGACTCAACTTTTAATGGAACATAGTTATTTCCGCTAGTACCTGTTTAGACTCGTCAAATTAAACAGCTCCAGGTACATCTATTGGGACGATACTGACGACGTTCAACACACCTTTTTCATCTACTTACGCTAGACTTAGAGGGGAAGCGAAGTGAAGAACCTACTCGGAATAGTCAGACCGTATAACATCGTGCAGCGGATGTTGCAAGACTAACCATCGCGAGATATTGTGGATGCGTCTTTGCGGAGTTTTTTACGTGCAAAAAAGCGAGACATGGATTTCCATGACACTGTATAATACTGGCCTTGTGAATGAACTGTAATCTTTTTTAGGTAATTTGACACAGACAATAACCCCGAAAACAAAAAGACGACGAGTACTAAGAAGGCAAAAAACATGACTCTATATTCATGTAATGTGTAAACGATTCCGAGGTAGATCAAAGTCAGCACAAGTAAGTGGATTTAAGTGAGTGTGAGTCCCATGTCACTATACGAACGGACGACACCCAGTAGTCACTGTGCCTAATGCATTTTTTCCAACTTCAAAAAAATATTATTATTTTAATATTAATTGTTGAGACATTATGATTGAATAAATGAAAGTGGCCGTCACAATGAGGTAGCAGTGGTCGTGATTATCCGGTTACTCTGGAGTAACAATTAACAACTATGACAATAAAACACTTTTACTATGATGGTTTAAAATGTTTAAGTGTTCTTTAATACCCGCCTTACTTGGAGATGATTAAATATCTTGAAGACATCTTGAAAGAGATGTCTTTTGTTCTAATCGCTTAATTAAAATGATAATTACGAGCCTAAACAAAT
Source organism: Psix sp. ZL-2020 (assembly GCA_022817045.1). Classification (NCBI taxonomy): domain Eukaryota; kingdom Metazoa; phylum Arthropoda; class Insecta; order Hymenoptera; family Scelionidae; genus Psix; species Psix sp. ZL-2020. The sequence continues at coordinate 7,678 of JABFQD010005708.1, forward strand.
CTACTAAAACAACAGAAAAACCTCCCGTGGCCCTTCAAATAAAAACAGCATTTTTCGCTACATAGTGAAAAAAGAAATTGCATTTATGAATTTGACATGTTCTACACCTAAAGTTTAGCATGTGGAAAAAAAAAAGATCAAACTCAACGATATTGTTATCGAATAATGACAAAACTAAAATATACTAATATGTTTGAAAATATCTGTAGTAAGGTGAGTTCAAGAACAACTGTGTGGATACCCATAAGATTCATCAGATTCAAAACAGGACCTTCTTGAAGCGAAATAAATCTGATGAAACCAGGAAGTTTTTCACTGAAACTCTAGAAAAAGTGATAGGGGAGACTGACTCAGTCAAAATGGCGATCCCACACACCACCCTAGAGATTCGACAGAATATTCGGAAAATTTTCGAACATTCGAATCAAATGCGAGTAATTTTGCGAAAAATTAATTTTCCTCGCGAGGATGAACGCAAAATGCCAGATAGTAACTACCATAGATATAGACGCTAAGGCAATATCAAAGTTTTTGGAGTACGGATAGCGCAAGTTGAGATTGGTGTCTTGCAGAGTCCAACGTACAATCGTTGTTCTACACTGCTTCATCAGGTACTTTGAATTTAGGTCTTTCACCACAGACATTGTTGAATTCATAAATAATGAATAAGGCAATTGCGACGCTCTTCTTTAATCACCCTGAATGTCCGGCCGCAGGTAGGGGATCGTCAACGTGGCAAGCTGCAAGACCAATAACAGGGCACTTCAGAATTGCGTACAATATTTTAAGTTTAGGAAAAATTCAACATGTTGGATGAATGTAGGGCTAAAAATGATGTGTTGGAAATGATGTGTTGGAAAATTTTCCATCGCCATGAAAATCATGGCGATGGAAAATTCAGCCATGATTTTTGACACGAACATAACTCTATGTCATAATTAAATGCATTTATTAGCAAGGACAAGTAAGATAGAACATTGTTGAAATTCGAATTCAAGAATTAGGGTCGTCTGTCTTAGCTCGTCAGACTCCCATCCGTGACCATTGATACGGTTAAGTGTCATCCTAATGTGAAAGGTAATATCATTAACAAATATTTTTATGAATTTAAATATTTTCTGGATTATTGTATCTTACGAATTATAAATTATGAAATAAAGAATTTTTTCGATGTCAGGCTTTTTCCTCAAACTCTTAGATAAAACTTAAATCAAGATACTTTTTGTGAGTGTTTTTTATATTCAGCAAGTTAAGTAATATTGATGAAACAGCTTTCTGTTTGATCAACTGCTAATGATTTCAAGAAATCTTTTGTAGAAGAAAAATCATGAGCATCATTTTCAGTAGGTGCCTGCGCAATCTTCGAATTTTTATTCACTATAAGATCATTCTGCAAGACTACTCGGTATTACAGCTAATTGCTTATATGAAAAATATAAGCAATAAGCAAAAAATATAATATATATGATAAATGTTTAACTAAATAAAATAAAAAAAAACTTAAAATAAATATTCTTGGTATTCATAAATTTAAGTCGATTTTCTCACTTTTAAAACATATCTGTTAATCGGGGTGATTATTTAACAACGTAAATTACGAGCAAGAAACGAAACGAGTTCTTATTTTACATTCACATCAAACAATATATGTATAAGCCAATTCATGCAAATCAAAAGAATCGTCTTTGTATCTATGTATTGATTTTGTATTAAATTTTTATTTATCTTATATTAAAAGACACTTAGCATTAAGACAAGTTAATAAATATTATAAATATATAATAGCACTAAAAATTTTTAGCATTCATATATTTAACGAAATTTCATACATATCAAAATGATAATGTATGTATAATAATATTTATAATATTTTGAATAATTTTGAAGTATACTAATTAGATTAGTAATTGTTTGAATAAATAGCTTGTATTGATTTAAATGTTGAAGCTAGAACAGTTAAAAGTGTATGCATTGTTGAACCTTCAGCAACCGTGGCGAATCATGAGCAAATTGCTCGCGCGCGAATATTCTTTATTAAAAACTTTATTTGAGTGTCACTAGGTTAAGTATAATATTAAAACTTTAAATTTCTCTTTTCCATTATATTTTGACTATATATAAGAAACTATTTCTGGGATTGAATTTCATTTTTGTCCACGTTAAAAATTATTTCGTTGACTTATTTTAAAAGCAATTCAAAAGAAATCTGCGTTTGAAATAATTTAAATAGTAAAAAAATTTTGTCTTCATACTAAAACATTTGAATTCAACTTTGAAATTAATGTAAATCTAACACTGGAATGTCAGTTTGAATTGACTATTATTTTAACATATTTTTAAGAACGATATTTTTTCTGTGGTTGATAACTTCGAAGTGGAAATACGAATGGAGTAAAAATTCATTTCGTGTATCTTGTAAAAATAAAGTAAAGATGAAATATCTAGATCAAAGGTTAAAAGAAATCTGAAACAAGCGGAAAATAGCTTAATGGATTTTAAACCCAATAAGCTATTAAAAATTAACTTTTAAAATTTGAAATAAAATAACACAGCTATTCTTTTTTCATTTTAAGATCAGTTAACGAAAAATATCCATAAAACGCATAAACGAATGAATGACTTTTACATTGTACAATTTTATCAAGTACATTTTGTATTGTTTGACATCAACGAAATTCTAATATATGATTTTAACATGAGTAAAATATATATTTTATCAATATTAATAATCAACTATAAATTATGCGAGAAACATTTTCAATTGGCCAATTTATCAGTACT
>JABFQD010005709.1:0-10455 GCA_022817045.1 Psix sp. ZL-2020
ACATGTCTAAAATCATTAAAATGATATTACTTTACTCAGTTATTAATTTTAATATGAAACTAATACTTTCATCACGGAACGAGAAAAACTTTGTATCTTATTATAATCTACTCTGTCATTTCAGTATTTTTAATTACTTTACTCTGAAAAGAAGTAATATTTATTAAAATTCAATTAAAGTCCATTAGATTTAAAAAGATTTCGTTTAAATGAGCATAAAATCAATGATTAACTTCCCGTGAAATCACCAATGTGTCTAGATTTTGGTTTAAATGAATTAACGACTTTGTACCTACACCTAATTTTAATCAATGTGAATAATTACTTGAATGAAGAATGTACTGGTAATTACACGCGTAACACATGTTTACAAATGTGTCAAGTATCGAAACGTCAATCTCAACATTAATTACTCCGCACAAAACGTTGATGTTCGATTTTACTATACAATCGTATGAAAAAAGAGAAAAAACAAAGAACTATTGGATTGTTCGATACATCAAGCTCATCAAGCATGCGTAATTTTTTGTCTCGTGTTCGTAAACATTTATACACTTAACACGTTCTATGCAATCAGCTTGATGAAACTTGATTATTTCTATTTTTAATTATGATAATGGTGGCATGATGGCGCAAATAGATGCCTCACTTATTAATTCAATCAAAAATATATATTCGCGTTATTTGCTATTAAAAGTATTTGATGATGTTTTTTTTATGCTTCCACGACATTGACGAAAATTGGATCGCTGTCTATAAAATGCATTTGCATATAGTCATATCGGTAGGAAATGGAAAATATATAGGACTGATGAAATGCAACCGCGCACAATGAGCCAAGGAAATCTGGAGTGACTGTGGCGTGTTTGTTCGATGCGAATCTAATGCAATCACGGTGTAAAGGGAAAAGGTGTAACACCTTTTTTCCCTTTCGATCGCGCTCCCGCGGGAACTTGTATTTTTTAACGAACCAGCAAAGTTGCCCCGAGAGCCAGGAAACCAGACGAATTTCATTCTAACGATAATAATAATAATAACGTATTCACTTTCCAGACGAAAAGTTATTCTGAAACTTGAAATGAAATTTTAATTAATATCGAGTATATTTCGCAGTTGCAAAATTGAATACGAAAAAGTGCGGTGAAAAAAATTAATAATAAAGAATGTCATTGGATTTAATTTTAATTTGAGGTTATCAACATTTGCCTAAAATGTAATAAAGTATGTAACTAAAAAAGATGAAAATTATTCACTTTTCATCTTCTATCGTCATCTATTCCAAAAGAAAAATTTAATGATAAAATTTTTTCAAATTTTATAAAATCACAGTCAATAGTGTAATTAAAAACCGTCTTTGAAGTAAAAATTGCAATATATATTTTTCATTTATTCTAAATGAATTTCCTTTTTAAAGAGGAGTGACATAAAAAATGACGAATTTCAAACATTATATTATTATGAGATGATGCTCATTTAATTTTATGAAAAGCAGCATTGAATTACGAATAATTGCTCGGTTTCCCCGAGGGCCGTAGGAGAAATTGTTGTAGCAATACACATCGGCGAATATCTTTTAATAAGAAAGCGGCTCATTTTGATAATTATCATAGAAATGAAAAGAATGAGAAATAAGTAGCGAATAGAGAAAATAGAACATTTAGTTTGGATTGACTACGTATATTGGATATAAAATAATTGTCGCAAGACTGTCGAATAAAATTATTTGCGAGGCGTGGCCTCAAAAGATTATGCTTATTAACCTCAAAATTCAATCGTCACTATCAATTATACTCTGTTGTGCGAGTTAATTAGGAGTTGTCTCTGACAATTGGAGTAAATTTTTTGTAATTGTTTTGAGTCGAGTAGGAATTCGAAACTTGAGAAGGTATTTCATACCTCCCAGTTTTTCTCACTCAGACGTATTTCATAATTGAAAATGTTCAGTGCGATCTTACTGATAACATTTTACGCTGCGACATCCAGAGATATATATAGAGTCGAGAAGCTCTGATTTCGAGTTTTTTTTTAATCAGGGATTTGAAGGATAAAAATTTATGTGGGATAAACCAATTAAAATTATCTGCTGGAAACTCTTTTAACGCTTGAAAAATGAATTCGAAAATATTAACGACGCTGAGAGTTATTAACGAAAATTGAACGAAACCACTAAACTTATTAACTAAATTTGAATTTTCGCGTCGAAGAAAAAACAATTGAGTTAAATTCAGTTTTAATTGTTCTTGCATTTATTAAAACTTCTTTTTGCCCGTTAATTCGCGATACAATTAAAATAAATTACCACCAATTGCATTCGTGTTATGTTTTACATTAAAAAAAAACCTAACGAGATGATTACTAGTCATATATTGGTTTCACTTAATCGATAGTTGCGCTATCCGTTCATTATGTTCAATCGATGATTATATATGCAGATAATTAAGAATGCACACACTGAATGTCTTGCAGTTCATTATTAAATGTCTTGCATGTCAAAACTGCGATACATTTTTTGCACAAAAAAATGATTCATTTTCTGATTCGGTGTAAGAATGAAAATGGAATTTTCATTGATACATACAGGGAAAACATTATAAGGAAAAATTCTAGTAGAATAACAAGTGAAAAACGAAATTTTCTTGAAACAAATAAAAAGTGTATCAAATTTCATATATCTTTTATGACATAAAACTTGCTTCTTTTAAAAAATGATAAATACTTTTCTCAAGATCATTTGTGGAAAATTTTTGCTTCACATTTCGTCTTATTCACTAGCAATTGTTTATCGTCGTTACGATTATACAAAAGATTTTTTCCACTTCGAGGAGTGGCATAAATAATTGCTTTGTGCTCAGTTTTGTCGCTGCGTGGTAGAAATGCTCGCTTTTCATAAATTTTTGCAGACATCTTTTTAGATAAAATATACGCTCGCGCGGAACAACGCAATTCGAAATATATATATATAAATGCGTATATACATTTCAGCGAGAATAAGCCCTGCTCATTCGTTTTATTGTGTTCGCTGAGCATTAAATATAAAATATGTCCGTATATTATGATATCGCAACTATGACAAAATGATCTATTTTATTAACGACTCCGTAGAAACGCAAAAGAGATATCTTAACAGGAAATCACCTCATCAATTTGTCTACTGAATTTCGCTATAAATAATCTTGTGAATGACACACTTGACACAAATCAACTTCCAATATATTATATCGCGTGAATATCGTTCTATTAACTTTGTCAGTGAAAGTTCAGTCTTTGAAATACAACGAGCAATCAAAGAATTCATATACAATTCTTTCATTTAACATTTTTTAAATCTTTTAACGTATTCCCGCAGTTAAACAAAACCTTATAAAATACGTGGAATTTATTTTGTACCAAGTATATGATTAAAAGAATAAATACAAGTTCTTATATCTTCAATAGAAAAGATTATGTATGATTTACGCAAAAAAAAGTAAAAAAATGAAAATACACGAATTGTTTCAAATACTTGATTTTTTCCAATGCTACACAGAAAATCCAAAATTATAACATTTTGATAAAAGCGACGTTTACAATTTCCAATCAAAAATGTAAAAAATATACTTTATAAACAACAAATTTGTACCTTAAAAGTAAAATATACGTAGTTAAAATGAAATTAGTATGAATTCAATTTTTCAATGTAGATTAAACATAATTTGATGAAAAATAATTTTACATTAATTTTCGTTGCGAATGACTTGTAATCTTTTTACTCAACGTACTTATATAGCTACCATTCGCGAAAGAATGACAAGGTTCGTACTTTGTGAGACAAAACCAGATTAAACAACTTATCAGGATTTACTACTCGTTTGTTTCGAATTGTTTGTATTCGATTAGATGACTTGAGCTTCCAGCGTAGTAGATAAATTAGACGCAAATTCAATAGCACCCACGTGGATTTTGCAATTCTCTGCATAGTTTTTTCATTCAATACACGTTATGTTAATTTACGTCCTTAACGTCAACTTGTCGATGGCAAAAATACTAGGAATCTATGTAGGAAGTCATATTAAAACAAACGTCAAACTGCACGCAACTTATGATTTAATTGTATACGAATTAGGATAAGAAAATAATTACACTCACTCGATTGCATATATTTGTTTGCTCTATTTTGTGTATCAAAAACATACATCGCTATGAACATTGTCAAAAACTCGAGAAAGTTATTTGCACACATTGTATGTACATCATTAAAGCTCCAATGTGTGTGTACTTGAAAATCATTTTTTATTCTGCACATGTTTTTGTTTGGTCAAAAGGCATAAAGACTCGAGTGAAAGACGAGTGAACATCGATATATATGCTCTGGAGAACAATGAAAGCGCGGCTGCTCCAGCAGATTAATTTTGTTCCAATTTTGATACGCCTTCCTGATTTCGTTTATCTCGAAATGTGGTCAAAAGTGGGTTTTCAGTTATTGGAATAATTTTTTCGCGTGTGGCCTTGAACTAAATATGCGAAACAAATGATGAAAATGAGCGTGAAAAATGACTAGCTGGTATTTTATTAACCATAAAACACAGTTGATGACTTCGGAAGAAGACTGCAAAATAAACAAGCTTAATATCATATAGTAACATTGAACTATATTTTGAACTGACATTGGAGAAAAACAGCTGATAATTGTCATCTTCACAATTACATACATAATAATGGCGTCTGTTAAATTGTAAGATTTTTGTTTATAATAAATTCTTGATATAATTCAATTTTATTAATTGTTTTATCTAACTTTTGAAATATTCTATAACAAATGCAATATGATAAAAGCAATAATATTATAATCTATATATAATTTATACTTATAAAATAATCTCATTTCGAAGGAGCGGACATTTCAAAAAGGGCATTATTCCCTGAAATTTAAAACATTCCAAAATTCATGTGACGATACATTCTATAACGTAAGGATTTTCGCGTGCAAAGTTAATCGGCTTTAATGAGGAATGACGGAAACTTGTATTCATTCGTCGTCTAAGATACGTAAGATAAGGGCAGGAGTGCATGTCAATTGATATTCAACAATGACGACCCAACTCGTCAAGTGACACCCAGTGACGCCTCCTTCTTATAACACACATTTCCGTTTCATAAACGTGCATGCTGAGCATCGATGCAGATTCAGAGTCATTTAAATGCGAATTTTAGAAATCATTGTATTGTGTCATTTGTTTAGAGATGATTCAGTGAATACTAAAAATTCAAACCATTTTATAAAATTCATTAAGTATTATATATTACTATTATTTTACACTGAGAAACTATATACAAATTCAAACTATTATTTCATGTCACACTTTTTATGATCCTCCTTACACGATAAACATTGTACTTTTTACAATAAAATTGTAATTTTTATGGTAAAATATATTTTGCATTATAAGTTTATATGAATTCGGTTTCTTTATCACATATAGTTGAAAACTTTTTACTTATTTTACATATGTCATATCATATTTTTGATTTTCTTTCGAGTTTATTTTTTTAACAAAAAGTTTATTTTATATTATTAATCTTTTCAAAATATGGATAAATGAGTTTCTTTGAAGTGTTAAATGATTTTAATTAATAATATAAAAGATAAAAAATTCAGTATAAAAAGTGAAAAACCACTCACTTATTAAATGCTAGATATTAAAAAAATCCCAAATGTTTTTTAATTTATATTTTCATTTTTACGATCTTTTTTCTACGCCTGATACATTCCTTTGAATAACCCATTTGAGTCAGTTTAAATTTCGTGACATTCGATGACATTTTTTCACCGGAAAGATTAACATTTATCTATGACAATTTCCTGTTCTAAATGACCTTATGTACCACATGTGTTCACTAATGACTTGTTTGAAGACTATATAATATAAAATAATTTGAATCATATAATACTCATCAATAAACTCAATATTAAATATATTTAATATCTTCCTTGGTTAGTGAAAACTAAAATCTTTCAAATAAAATAATTGCTTTTATTTCTACACAAATTATACAAATTACTAACATATAATGATGTAATTACTTGAACGAACTGCAAATTGCTCGGGAAATGTCAACAATTTATTGACATTTGATTACAAATTTATCATTCAAAAAATGACTCAATATTTGCTAATGAATATCGCATGAACGCACACAATTAAAAATCTTTCACATTGTCAGTCATTAATTTACACTCACAACTTGAAATTTTCATAATGAAACCTGCTGTTAAATATTTGCATATAAAAAGTATCGTGACTATGTGTACAATTTTTTAGGTCAAATGTGTGTTGATTTCAACATTGTGAGTTAAACACATCTAGCGGATTCTCAAATTAAATCAACCAAGTTTGATGAATAGTCAAAGTCAGTTACACTCTTTTTATGTTCACGTCTCAAAGGATCAGTTGAATTGTAGCAACTGTAATTGAGCAATTTGAGAGCGACGTACTCTAGCCTAAAATTTATCTAGACGACCTTGCTAGTACATTTAAATTGCCAATTGGAATAAGAACGTATATATTTGATGCTACGTCAAGGTCGTTCACATGGTACAGTCGACTGTTACATAAGGTTTCTTTTCCTCAAGAAGATTCAGTCCCGCCATTATCAAAGTCAAAGTCTAGATAGTGGAACTCACACATTTAGATTTCATATCCAGATGTTCAAATTCAACGACAATTTGTAACATTATCTTCCCGTACTTTTTTTCCTAAACTCAAAAAAAAATTGTATTGTAAAAGTATATTAATAGAGTAATTACTAAATAATTCGATGTAATTTTAAAAATGCATGCTAATTTAAATATTACTGATGAAAATTGATAAAAAATAAATATATTTATATAATTATAAAATAGTTTTCTTATTATAAATTTATAATATTATATTTCGATCAAATCAAATCATTACTATTAACTATTAGATAAATATCTTATTAATATAATTGTAATAAAATAAAAAGTGTATCGAATTTCGCTAAAAGATATTCTTTACTATAAAAACATTATACTCATTCAAATCATTAACATTGTACGCTGCTAAAGTAACTTAGTAAAAATGCTTTGCTAAAATTAGACGGATGTTGGAGAGTGACCATCCTCAATGAAATTGTAACGTTTAATGAGAATGCAAATGCTGATAAACAAGAACAAAGGTCTCCTGCATATGTATGATATTTGTCTCAGGAGCTACATTTTAATAACCAACAACTGCCGAGAGAAATTATCCACTTATCGTCCACTTATAACGTGATTAACGAATTCGATCTGGTGTCAGCGGATTTTGCTTGCATTCAATCTGACTCTAGTCAAATGTAGCCTAACCTAGATTAGCGGCAGCCAAATCAGGCTGAGGTAAGTGAAAAGCGGATCACTTGATATTCAAATGGAATTTCTATATCGCGCAAACGAAAACGGATTGGCGCGCGCTATTATAATTCTTCAGATTGGCTTCACCTCGATCAAGCATTCATGCGCAATCTTGACTAAGGAAACACTACCGAACGCAATAGCAGGATCGAGCGCGACTCGTCTATTTTTATGTTTCACGTCCAATGTTAAGGCCGCTGGGATCGCAATGAATTATAATTAAGATGGAGAACCTATTTCAATCAATTCTTTGCTATTACTCAATATCGATCGTCTCGAGATAGATTCGAATTATGTAAAAACTTCGATAATTCCTCGTCTTGATGGATCTGTGAATTAACTGAGAAATTAATCAAAGTAATGGCGGAACTTCATCTCAAAATAGTTTCTCTCCTACGTTGTCACTTTCATAAATAATTTCTTCGAATATATGCACGTTGCGTGCATTACGAACATGTTACAAAATATTACAAACATTCAGTAATTAGGTGTCAGCATCATTATAGTTCATTTTCGTATATTAATGTGTGTTATTGTTTGTGGATAATTGAACACATTCAGAAACCAAGGTTCCAAATTGAAGGAATTTTGCTAAACCTTTTACTTTTGAAATGATACATGCATGAATAAATAGGTACAATAATTTATTGAGGCTATCGAGTTTTGGAATTACGAAATAGCATTTTGGTCTTGTTGTTTCACGCATTTTTTCACCATTAATTAAGCATTAAATTATCATGAAAATAGTATTTATTTCGCAATAATTTTTTATTTTTAGCTCAATGATTTGGTGGCCCCTTTGGATGTCCCTTATTATAAACAAGATTTTTAAAAAAACAAGTGACAGACGAAATATGTTCGTGACTTTTCCTCATTTTTATGAATTTAAATATTAATCTTATTTTATAAACCAATCTTCTTGTTCTTACTAAAAGAAATTCGTTTGTAACAATTTTATGACATTAAAACAAACTTCAATACTTTTTTATCTTTACAATCAACTATGAAAATAAAAGGGTTCCTAAAGCTCTTATAAGATCATTAAAAGTTTACACTCCTTTTTTGTGCCGATGAATGCATCTGAGTTGGAAGAACTATAAAAAGTAATCACCAAGGTAAATTTTATTTAAAACGATGTTTTACTGGAGATAATTGATATTCGGAAATTAGCACATCAAAATTTATCAGTGGAAGCTTTTACCTTTTGTTGGTGTATTTTTCATTTTGAAACACTTCAAACCTTTTCGCAAATATTTCTCTTGAAATATATATGTGATTCTGTTTTAAATCGAATCAAATGAAACGCTTTTGTTGGAAGCTCTAACGAAATAATCAGTTGCAGTCAGTAATGAGTGAATTAGTTGAAATTTATCAATTTTAATGAATGTAATACATATATATATCTGTTTATTAAAATGTTATTGATTAGTTTAAATGCTTGAATGCTCGGCACTTCAACTTTTGAGATTCTAACAATGCATTGTGTTGCCGCCGCATAAACGCTGTAATTGTGATCTCTAAAAAAAGAGTTTTATAAAGAAAAGTATAATTAATCCTAACGTCGCAAAAATTGTGAGAAGTTTTTATAAATTTTACCATGATTACTTAGTCTAAGTTATTTTAAAGCTCATTAACAAAGGTAAGAAAAATTGTACTGTAAACAGTTTTTATTGTATTTACTATTAATTATATGCTGATTTACTTCTGACTTTTATAGCTTACTCTATTATCAACATTAATTTAAGAATGGTCACATACAATTGAGTTATTTTCACTCTATCTTTACCACTTTTATAAAATCACGTTTAATTAAAAAAATACATTTTGTATGACGTATTATTGATCTTTTAAATTATTCTTCCACTAAAATGTTGATGTTTTTCAATTATATCGGATATTTTAATTTATTATATAAATAAATCGAATGAAATAATTAATTTCAATGCTTGATCAACGAAATTTTCTTGAACCTGAAAAATATTTATATTTTTATTAAGAGTTGAATTAAAAGTATTTTTAGAAATTTAAAAAAATAACTTCTTAAAGTTTTCAGTGCATCTTCAGTGTTTAATTATAAATTTTTCAATCCACATGATTTCCATAATATACGCTAAACATTAATTTCTGGTATAATTATTGAACTCATTTAGATAAAAAATAAACATTTTCCTAAAAATAAATAAATTATTATTATGTATGTATACAATAATGAAAGTTCAAGAAAATATAATACCGAAACTGAAATTTTAATATTACAAGAAGTTTACAATAGCACGTTTGCAAATGCTACTAAGATTATAAAGTGCTAAAAAATATTATCTAATATATGTTTCCTGAATACAAATAAAAATGTTCATTACGCATTTGTTTTAAAATTGTAATGTTTCTAATGAACAATACCACCCACTTACTATTAGATGCATCTGACTGAAATTGGCTAAATTATAAAGTCTCATATCTTGATTTTTAAACTCATCGTAAAAAAAATTCCACGTGGTCTCATTTAAGAGCCTTCGTGGAGGCCTTGTACATAATAAGTGTACATTTTTAGTTTTTTATTGTTATTATAACACCATAACGAAAATTTGTTTCTAATTTTTCTGTTGTTTCAAATATTTATTTTTACTGGATAAAAATAACTTTGATTATTTGAAAACGTTGTTACAATAGTTAAACAATTCTTGATATTTAAGTTTTGAAAACATTTATTTCAATAATCATATAGCATTTAATAGAGGGAAAATTTTCACAAAGATTTTCACTTTCACTACATGATTTGTAAAATTTATTCTTGCCATGTACGATTTTCTGTGCAACTTAATTTTTCATGCAAAACCATTGCACTTTCATAATGACATATAATTTCATTAGAGTTGTGTTTAAACTTACTGAAAAATTGCAGATGTACAATCTTTTATCAATTAAAAATTCAATTTCCCTCAATTTTTCAATTATCATTGAATTTTTTGTATTTCTACTATTTTTTCAGGACGTTAAATCATAAAAGAGAATTGTGACCATGATTTATGTTTCAAGCAAATTATGGATTTATATTTTATAAAAAG